>JADRCD010228904.1:0-16426 GCA_019843815.1 Montemys delectorum
TACATATGAACATTGGTAAATGATGCCACACACATATATATAGGAAAATAAACCCTAAAGCTAACTATTGCTACCTGAGTTTTCCTGAGCAATGGGCAATGTGCTTAGCCTCGCAGTGCAGTTCCCAGGAGCCCAGGGGTACTTGGCCCACGGAGGGTATGGATGTGTTTGACAACACAGCACTGCTGCAAACCTGCTGTTCCCCTTTTCCTCTCACCTGACTGTCAACTGTCATCCCAGTTACTCAGGTTCATTATTAACACAGAATATCTCCAGCTCCGAAATCAGCCTCTTAAGAAGACAATTGTCTTCTCTCGTGCTGAGAAGCTTCGTGCTGACCACGTCTGCCCCTTCTCAGCTGAACCTTCAGTCACAGAACTTCCTTGGTAGATGGAATCAGCTGAATGAAGGCATAAGAAGAGGTCTGCTGGATCTACACAGCCAGCTAGGGAACAGACCTTTCTAAAAACTTCCACGCTGCCAGGTTCTGGGAGGGGAGAAAAAACAAACAAACAAACAAACAAACCCAACAACTTTAAGACTGAGGAAGACCCTCTTATGTATGATAAGAGCATCAGGAGGACTGAATATGTTCTTTGACCAAAGGTTGCTTTGATTGTGAGATGACCTTAGGCTCTGGAGTCTGGTGAGGGTGGCCCTTTTCTGACTTTTCATTTTAAGGGACAGGGGCTCTCACCTCTCCTGCTTGGCTGATGACAGCAGTGCCTAGCAGCTAGCTGATGCTCAGGAATGGCATCTACTCCTAAAATCACAAAAGAAACTATTCCCTCCTGTGCCACAGAGGGCCTAAGTAGCTGTCCCATCCTCCCACATTGCTGAGAAAGCAAGAGAGGGCTCTTACTGAGACTAACAGGCAGGCTGAACCCTCTCGCCTTTCACTGTGGAAAAATCCATTACCGACAAGTCATTTGTCAAAGCCAACTGTTTAGCTGCTTCAATTTACATATTTATCAAGTTTGATTAGAACGAATTGTCTTCCACTTTCATCCTAGCTCTCACATCCCCTGGCCCTCTTTTCCCTGCGAAACTGTTTTCTTTGCCCTTGTTGCTAAAGGGTACACAGTATGATTCAATTTACATTTACAAATAAGCCTGCAACTGATTCTGGCCAGGAATTCCCTCAGGCCTGGGGTGGTAGCCCCAAAAAGCTGAGCACTGGATGCTGACAAGTCACTCAACCAAAAGACAGGGCCAGTTCTACAACTATCTAAAGCATTATTTACCAAGTCCCTACTGTGTACCAGGTGCTGAGTGTACACGTGGTAAAGAAAATGGGCAACGTCCTGGTTGTCTTGTCTTGGATTGTCCACTGACTCCAGTCTTCATCCTTGTAAGATGAGGTGGCTAGATCAAGTAGTCTGGTTGCCAGGCATCAGATTTGAAAACACTTAGTAGACATCAGGTTTCATGCATAGATCCGATCGACCATTTTATTTAATTCTTACAAGGTCCTTATGAAGTCAAGACCCTTAGTATCCACAGGTTTCAGGTGAGGAAATAAAAGACCCCTAGAATTCCTGGTCATGTAAGTGCATACAACCTGACTTGAATTGAGCTTTCCTGCTCTCTAGTACAGGTTCATAACCCCAGAGCTAGGTTTGAACATCCTTACCTGGTAATTGAGCTCCATAATGATAGGGACAGTATCAATTGTCTTTCTATGTCCTCAGGGACCAACTCAAGGTCTGACATGTGGTCAGCATGAGCTGAATTTAACAGTAAAAGAAGGACCATGGCCCTCAGCGTTCATGTCTTTGGAGTCTCAGCTCTGCCTGATCTGCCCAAACACCTTGTCTAAAAGGCTGTCCTAACCTGTGCCTGTGGTGTGTGTGTGTGTGTGTGTGTGTGTGTGTGTGTGTGTGTGTGTGTTATTCAAGCCCTTAATCCCCAGAGTACTGGGGGCTGAGAGCTCATAGCTGAGACTCTCCTTAGAACAAGTGCTCAACTTCCACCAACATGGAACATCCCTTAATACAGAACTCAGAATTAACTCTCTCGCCTCCTCCATTAGGAATGGCCCTTCAGCCCAGAGCTCCCAAGGCATTGCTTAAAGTCAGTGCTAAGTCAGTTCGATCTGTGCAGTCCGTAGAATGTGACTTGTGTATGTCTATTTCCAGGGCTGACCATTTGGCACTGGATAACCAATTGGTGCATTCTTCCTTGGGGAAGATTATTTTCTCTTAAATAATTTATTCCTATAAGGGATTGGTTCTCAACCAGGTCCAATTTTGCCTCCAAGGAAACATGGGGCATTCAGTGATAACATCTGAGGATACTTTTTATCATCAGTGGCTGGAGGAGAGGAAAGAGTATGGATGGATGCTGCTAATAGCCCAGCTCAGTGCCTCCTAACAGAATGATGTAGTTAAAGGTGGCTATGTGGCTGAAGATCCCCGTCCTGCACTTGTCACTCAATGAATGAGTAGCACCTGTTATTATGGGCAACATCCCTTAAAAAGGGACATGAAGCCATTTATTTGAGGTTTGTCTTGTGTCCTAGATATCACTCCAATTTTACACTTGGGAGAATTAGGATTCATAAGAGGGAATTTGCCCAAAGACTCAGAGCTCAGGGAAGCTCAGTGTTCCATTTGACCCAGGAACAAGGTCTTGTCCACTCTCCCTCATCTAGCTCTTCTCTCCTGCAGAAATCAGCTTCTAGGCAGCACAGCTGAGCTACCCCTGAGTGCCTCAGATCAAATAGATTCACATGGTTACCTGAATGTATTTACTGTCTTGCCACTTCCTCTAAGAAAGCTGGATGCGTGCCCCCCACATCTACATTTTCTCATAGAACCACATAGAAACAATTCTGCACGTTGATCATGCTCTTACTGTGATTTTCTGTTCCTGTTCTATTTTCATTGTTACCAACAGTGATATTTTCACATTACCTTCAGCCTGACATGTATTGTGCCAATAAAATCAGATAAAATACAGCATTAACCATTAACACCAAGGAAGACAGAGCCAAGTCCCTGGTGAACTTAAATTTCCTTTTTTTTTTTTTCCTTCTCAGAGCAGGTGCATCCAAATTGAGTCTTGAAGGCTGAGTAGGAGGAACCCAGACAGACTCGACAGAGGCTGGCATTCAAGGCAGGGAAGAAAACATGTGCACAGAGTGGATGTGTGAGAGAGGGTACCATGAGTAGAAGACTGCCAAGGCTAACTGAGGTCAGAGCCTGTGGGACAGGATGGACAGGAGTGTGGCCATTATGTGCCAGAGATGAGAGCCAGGCCAATGCAGCTGGACTTCTATGGCATTATACAAGGCCCACATTGAAGTCAGGCTGCAGGATGGCCCGGCAAGGCATAGGCTAGCATGTCTTAAAACAACAAGCCTTTATTCTCTCTTGGTTTCTGTGGGTCAACAATGTGGGAACGTTTAGTGGGTCATTTCGGCTTGGGGGTCTCTCATGAGAATACAGGGAGGTTTTAGTCAAGGCTGCAGTCACCTGAGACTAAACTATTCTTCCAAATGCCCTTAGAAGTATAAGTTCTTCTTGGCTTTCCTCACCATGTGATCCTCTCTATGGTCTACTTGAGTGTGTTTGTGACACCACATCTGGTTTCCTCAAAAGTGAGTGGTTTAAGAGTATGAATACTCAGTACCATGGTCCTTTTACAACCAGATATCAAAAACACTGTATTATTTCACTATAGTGTTCCATTTTTCTCCATTAATTTGTTTATTTATTCACTTTATAGCCTGATCACAGCCCCCTCTCTTCTCTCCTCTAAGCCCCACTTTTACATCCCTCCCCCTCCCCTTCTCTTCAGCAACGGAGAGACCCGGATTTATACTCACCCTCCTTGGTACATCAAGTCACACCAGGACTAAGCCCATCCTCTCCCACTGAGGCCAGACAAGGCAGTCCAGCTATGGGAAAGAGATCCAAAGGCCCACAACAGAGTCAGAGACAGTCCCCTGTTCCAGTTATTAGGAGGCTCACATGAAGACCAAACTGCATACCTGCTACATATGTGTTAGGAGCCTAGGTCCAGCCCATGCATACTCTTTGGTTAGTGGTTCAATCTCTGGGAGCTCCAAGTTAGTTTACTATGTAGGTCTATGATATCCTTGACCATACAGCTCACTCATTCCTTCCTCTCACTCTTCTACAAGTTTCCCCAAGCAATACTGGTTGTTTGGCTGGGGATTTCTGCATCTGTTTCCATCAGCTGCTGGATGAAGTCTCTCAGAAAACAGTTATACTAGGCTCCTGTCTGCAAGAATAGCAAAATATCATTAATAGTGTCAGGGGTTGGCTCTCTCCCATGGAATGGGTCTCAAGTTGGGTTAGTTATTGGTTGGCCATTCCCTCAAACCCTGCTCCATCTTTACCCCTCTACTTCTTGTAGACAGTGCAAATTCTGCTTCAAAGATTTTATGGGTGGGTTGGTGTCCCTAATCCCTCCACTGGAAGTCCTGCCTGGTCAGATGAGATAGCCTCTTCAGGCTCCATAGTCCATGCTCCTCCTCACCACCAGGATGTGTGAATTCTGCTTGTCAGATGAAATGCAGAATGCTAGACTGCACTTTTCCTCATAGCTGCCATCCTGTGCTGGGCTTACAGGAAGAGCTGATACACTGCTCAGGGGGTGGGAAAATGCAGCCTAAGATGGGAACTTTAGCCTGGGTGAGAAACAACTCAGGCTGGGGCCAAAGCTGGGGTTCCCTAACTCTGGGATGTCCAGTCACCACTGGAAACCACATAGAGTCAGGAACAGAGGTCAGGGGGCAAAAAGCCTGGGAGAATGAACCTGGAACTGAAAGTTTCCCAACACCCAGACATTCAGACATGGCTGGAAATCACAGGGAGTCAAGAATGGAGGGAGCTAGGTCACAAAAGTTTCCCCCAACAGCAGTTATTGATTATGAGAGACAGGCCTTGGTTCCAAACTATTGATTGTTCATCTGGGAGAATAGGTGCATACCACTTCCTCAGGGTGGACCAGAGATGAAATACTTTTTGCAGAAAGAAATGTCTGTGAAGGGGATCTTATTAGCTTAAACCCTCAGGGCCCATCTAGATACCTCATTAGCATGGAGAACCCTGTGTTTTGTGCTATGTGACCACTTTATGTGGGGAGCTGTGGTCACCCATTCTAGGCCAGGAATCTGGTCCAGGATAGGTGAAATGCCTAGTGTCCTCATGCATGAGATGCCAGGGTTTCTGAACCCACTCAACTTTGCCAGGTTTCCTGTCACAGTGCCTCACAAAGTCTCAGCTAGGGTCACCCCAAAAGACTTTCAATAGCTCAACTGGTATTCCATTTTTAGATGCAACTGTCTCAGCCTAGTGCACTCTGAAGCTAAAAGCCACATCTTGCAAGTGAAGATTAACAAAGAATTAGTGGGGCCTGGGCATGGTGGCACACAGATATAACCAAGCACTTGGGAGGCCAAGGCAGGAGAACAGGAAATTTGGACTATATAGAGAGCTCTAAGCCAGCTTTGGTCTATACCATGATACTCTCTTGAAAAATCCGAAACCAAGGCAATAGCAACAAATCAACTGTCATAATAATGAAATCAACTTAAGAACCCTATTTGATCTTTAAGAGTCAACCTGATGTAGTAGTTAAGAACTACTAAGAGAGATTCATAAATACCTCAGGTTTAATATTGGCTCCCACATTTGCAAATTTAGTCAAGACAATGTTTCTAGGTCTTGGTTTCCTAAATTTTAAGAAAGGGATGAAATAATAAAATAATAGGAAGATGCTCCACTGGATGACTGTGATAATCAAATATGATTAGGCATGTAAAGTATTTGCCACAGAACAGGTATTCATTAAATATTACCTAACTGCTATCAGAATGGAATTGTGTTAATGTCCTTTATAGGGTAGCATAGAGATTAAGAACACAGTTTTTTTCCTGAGTTAGGGTTCTGCCTCTGACACTTAGTTATTTAAAGACAAGGCTAGGCCACTAAATCTTTTGGGCTTTATCTTTCTGTAAAATGAAACAAATAATTGCTCCCTGGTCACCAGATTGGATGTTCAATTTTATGAATGAGGGTTTGGGGGTAATATGGGCTACAATGACAAGCTCCCCCTCTCTTTGTGTCTTTGTGTCTTTGTGTTTTTGTGTTTCTGTCTGTTTCTCTCTCTCTCTCTCTCCCTCTCTGTTTCTCTCTCTGTGTTTCTGTTTCTCTCTGTGTCTCTCTCTCTCTCTCTCTCTCTCTCTCTCTCTCTCTCTCTCTCTCTGCACAGGGGTGTTTGCTCATGTGTCCTTATTTTGTGCACATACACACATGAGTTAGGGAATGTTGTACAAAACACACTGTGTCCTTGTGTCCTTAAATACGACAGCCTCCTTGAGTTCTCTGTTTTCACCATCCTCTGTGGATTGTTCTTGTTCTCATTGTTTGCATTCTCTTCCATCTTGGCTTTGTTCAAAACACATTCTTCTTCATCCCTGCTGCCTCAACCAAGAATGTGTTTAATTGTCTTTGCATACAGGAGTCTGGGGATTTGGTGACAGGAAGGATGAGGATGGCCCCATGTCACACCACCTCAGAGTTGCAACATTACCTTAAATTGATTTTGCAAATGAAAGCTAAAAGCTAAGCAAAGGCGACCCATCCATTTTGCCTAAAGATGATTATAATGCTCTTTTATGGCCTCCTAAATGACAAAGCAATTTGTTACCTGCCTGCATCAACATTTGCTTATATTAGTGCCAGAGAGGCTTGATTTTTATTAGCCCCACGTTATCATTTTATGAAGTCACAGGGGTTCAGTAAAATTAGTGTGTAAATAGAATGCCTGTTTTGTCTTTCCCTGTGGTCAGCAGAAATGTAGAATGCAATTGAGTTGCTACTGGGTCAGGGGAGGCATCTATAAACTTAGCCTTCACTGAGGGCCTCAGTAATGTTATTCATCATTTCTGGACTGTTGGGATATATGGGGTCAGTATTAGGTAACAATTTTTAAAAGCATTTGGGGTGGGAATTAAACATTTTTAAGTGAAAAAGCAATATAAATACTAAGACAGTAGTTCAATTTCCATCAGCAATAAAAAATGAAACCAAAGTCTCTTGTGTACATTGCAGATGGAAATGCAGCAGATGCAGGACTGTATATTAGTGGTTCCAGAAGGCAGACAGGGTAGAGAAAGGACTCGGGCTCAGAGATGAGATTTGACTGCTAGCAGCCTGACCTTGAGCATGACCATCCTTTCTGTGGGCCGCTGACTTCTTACCTGTGGCATGAACACGCCTATCGCCACAAGAGCACCATGACGATTTAAATGAAATAACCTGTGTCTAAACTTCTTTACAGCTATAAATATAAATATTTATATGGCTATTTTTGTTTATTAATTTAGCAGTCAGTTCCTGGGTACCCATTCCAAACAGGCTCCTGGGAAAGATATTAGATATTTACCAGTAGATATTATTTTCTCCCTATAGTAGCTTATATTCTGTTCAGGAAATGTACAAGTATTTAACTCTTCTTTGAAAATATAAATGTATTTTCTCTCCTTAAAGATGCCCAGCAAGGATAAGTTCTCATGTACAATGGCCCAGAAACATTTCTACTGACATCCAGAGAATTGAAAGCGCCATGAGCTTGCTGGTGACCCCCAATGGACCAAACAAACCACAAGTCTTTAGGACAAAATTTCTATTCATTTATTTGTTTATTTTTAATTTTTATTTTGCTTTATTTTGAGGCAAGATTGCTCTCTGTACTCTGGCTGTCCTGGACCTCACTCCATAGATCAGGCTGAATTTGAACTCACAGAGATCCAGGCTTCTGTCTTTTCAGTGCTGTGATTAAAGGTGTATATACCACCGTACCCAACTTTAGGACAATAGATTTTTTTTTATTTTGGGTTTTTTTGGTTTCTTTTTTGTTTGTTTGTTTTGTTTTGTTTTTATATTATTTTTATGTGTATGGGAGTTTTACCTGCTGTATGTATGTGCAACCTATGCCTGCAGTGCCTGTGGGAGACCCAAGAGGACATAGGATCCTCTAGGACTATAGAAGTAGAGTTACAACTGGTATTCATTTCAACATGTGAACGCTAGGAACCAAGCCCAGATCCTGCTCTTAACTGATGAGCCATCTCTTTGCCTGAAAGAATCAATACTTTTAGTTCTCATGTCTGACATTAGTGTATCTGTTGTGATGATGATCCACGTTAAAAATGACCTATTGCCAGCATTTTAAGAGAATGCCTGTTGATTATTTATGTGCCCTCTGCCCATCCTCTAACACAGATAGGGCTCCTTTAATCCAAATTTTCTTGTTTCTTCCTAAATTTCTTTCAGGTTATTGTCCTGTTGTGTGTGATTGAACCTTTCTACCAATAGCTGAGTATCCCTTCCCTATTAGGAGGGTTATCTTGGCCATTGTTTGCATGTGTGTGTTTGTTAATGTGTTATTGTTTTATATAAATAAATGGATATTTATATAATATCTTTTTATAATGGTTGAACTTTATTATACAGGTTAAATTTCTGTAGCCCCAGAAAGATATCACAGTCTGATTCAGATCCTATATTTCTACAGAGTATACACATTGCTGAGTGTCTGAATTTTGTTGTCTGCCTTTCATAAGCGTTGGGCTCCATATATCAAGCAGTTCAGTTTCTTTTCCTCAGTTGTGTTCTTTTCCAATAGTTTTACAGCCTTGTTAGGATCTGTTTAGAGTAATTTAGTCCTACCACTAAGCCTTTTTGAGTTCTTACTTTTCCTGCATAATCAAAAACAAACGTATTCTTTGGAGTCAGAAGCTCAAACATTTCCTTACTGCTTCATGCAAGCTAGGGGACAAAGCAGAGAGACCTAACATTAAAAAAAAAACAACACACATCCTAAAAAACCCAACTTGCCTCCCCTAGGCCTTACCGGCTTAAGGGTCTCCATCTTCCAGAGGCAGCATAGGACTGGGGCTAAGTCTTCAATACACTCTAGATCCAAACTATAACTATGTAAGCACAAAGTTTGGGATCTAACAAAGACTCAAGAGGGATCTTTGTAGATTTCTGTAACTCCTTTTTCTTTATTGGAATTTTTTGAGCCTCTCCACAACAGCTACTTGCTAACCTTGAATCTCAGTGAGACTTCTATGGTATGCTCGGGATATCACACCCTGGTCTTCATTGTGTGATAGACCATCAGAAAAAAGACAAGGCAACCATGAGGCACACCTTATTTGTCTCCTTTCCTCATGGGTATTCTGGTACTGCCTCTAGTCTCTTATTCAACATCTAAAAGTGGTTGTTCTGTATATTTTATTTAGATTTTAGATATTTTCTTGTTATTTTTCGAATACTGGGAGTTAAACCCAGGCCCTTACATGTATTAGACCAGAGTTCTACTACTAAGCCACACGCAAAGACCTAATATTCTAGGTATTCAGTGTGAAAGAAATATGGTCCCTCTTACTTCTTTACTACCAAAACAAAAACCTGAAATCTAATATTATCTGTTATCACCTATTAACTGTATGACCTTGAACATATTACATAACTTTGACGAACTTTAATCTCTGCCTCTAGAACAGGAACACAAACTACTCATTGCTCTAAAGATTATAAATATGTATAAAATATATCTGGCACCAAGGGGGTTAATTAAATGGCAGATGCTACTACTATTGTTATAAATAGCTATCTTTTTATTACATTATTTACTAGATATTTGCTTAGTTCTATACAGTGTGTAGCCTTGTTGCATTATCACAGCCAACTTAAGCAGATATAATTCTTCTCATG
Source organism: Montemys delectorum (assembly GCA_019843815.1). Classification (NCBI taxonomy): domain Eukaryota; kingdom Metazoa; phylum Chordata; class Mammalia; order Rodentia; family Muridae; genus Montemys; species Montemys delectorum. The sequence goes on from JADRCD010228904.1 coordinate 9,759, forward strand.
TATAGTTAAGAACATTGAAACTCAGAAAGATACACAACTGCCTAGAGGCAAAGTCCGTGGCCTTGGGATTCAGCATCACTGACGGCTTTCTCAGATGGTTGTAAATATTACATATTAATGTAATATTCTAAGTTACACAAAGAAAAAGGAGTGCAATGTTTTAATATTAAATAGATGGGGAGATAATTAGTCAACAATGGCTGGTCCTTAATGGTTCTAACTCAATGATTAAAACAAAGATAAAACTAAAGCATCCTTTCATCCCACTCCTCAGCTGCCTGCTTCCCACACACCAATGTCTAGTCTCAGCTTGCTATCCATTTGGTGACCTTCCACTTATTTCTTACAGAGAATCTCCGAGAAGGGTCAGACAAGAAGGTGATATTCATCACAGGTCGAGTCCACCCAGGGGAAACACCATCTTCATTTGTGTGTCAAGGTAAGCTTGGGACCTCATGGATGTCCTGGACTGTGATGGCCTTCAGGACAGCGAGGTTACAGCAAAGTCTTTATCTAACATGGCAGCTCATCTTGGTTCTCAGACTGACATCCACTCAGTTTTGATCTGATAAATTCTTATTAGTGAGTGTACCCATGGAAAAACAGATGAATGGATGCATGGATAAGAGAGCAAGAGGGACTGAGGGAAATTCTCTCATTGTTTTATATGAAGAATGGTAGAGGATCACCTACTCTCTCCAGCTTTATTTGTTCTGAGCAATCAACAAGTCTGGCTCAAGCTCAGTGTATATTGGGGTAGAAGGGTTATGAAATGGGGATATTGTCAATTTACTCACTTAATTCAGTCATTCGCTTAACAAAATTTTACAAAATACCTACTATGAAAGAGGAAGTGCACTTGGCTTCAGACACTCAACAGTAAGATAATTTCTCTGCTTTGGTGAATTATGTTGTAATTGCATTTAAATATATTGCCAAGTATTTCCTCTATAGAAGGTAAATAATCAGGCATCATCACACACATAGATATAGTCAATAACTAAGCTATGAATAACACAGTACCCAGCTGTTTAAGCAGCAGACAATTACCTACTTCTTTGCAGTTGTAGACATTATTACCCACTCCTTTTCAATTCAATGACCCATCCTCCTCCCCTCCCTCCCACAGATGGTTGTTGCCATCTGCAATCAAGATGACCTTGATTTTTATGGTTTGTCATTTTCATCCTTAAGTTTAACTGTATTCATAAGCATCCTTAAACAATGTATGTCTTAGTTTTTCTGTTCTTGACCTTTGTACAACTGCCATCATTCTATATCCACCGAGGCTTGCTTTCTGCTTGATGTCCATGTGGGTGAGTAATGCCCCAGTTTGCATGCTTTTGCTCACTGTATTATATTCCATGTCTGTCAGTAACTCAATTTACTTATCTATTCTCCTGATGATGAATAATTAAATTGTTTACACTATGTATCTCTTGAAAACAATGCTATTTCAAATATTCTTACACTGTAATGTGCATGTGGGAAGATATCTTATTCACATCACCAGTGTGCACATATAAATTCTCACCTAGGGTGAATGACACAGACATACAAGTGCTGGGTCACAGGCTATGTGCATCCATCCTCAGCTTTACTGGGTTTCCTCCCAATGTTCAACTTTATGATGCCACCAGCCTTAGTATCTCACATTCCTGCCAATATTGTGTTCTTTTCCTCAAAGAACTGAGGATCGAACCTAGGGCCTTACATAGGCTAGGCAAACACTCGACCACCTAGCTTCAGCCCTCAACCTTTCAAAGAAAGGTTTCGTTTGAGACAGGACCTCTTTCAGTTGCTGGGACTGGCTTTGAACTTACTATGTAGACCAGTAAGGCCTCAAGCTTGCAATCTTTAGCTTTAGCCTCCACAGTATCTGTGCCCCCATGCCCAGCTCCATTTGTACCTCTCATGTAAAATAGTGTATTCTACATGTACTAAATACTATTCTAAACATTTCATATATTTTAGCTGTAGTTTATTTTAATTATATTAATTTTCTATGTCACAGAAATTAACATTAGCTACGTTTTGACATGAGAAAACTGAAATTTGGGGAAATAATTTGTCTCATTTCATTCTCGAGATGAGCAGGTGGCTAAGAGGGGCTCTGAGGAAGTTTCTGAAGGTCATACGGGTCAAGGGCAATGGGATGCAGTACAAGTATACAGAGACGGACTCAGACAACCCTGAGGTCAAATATGGGCCAGGCTACCTCCTTGCAACACCGCGACAGTTCCCTCAAATGTAAAACGAACCTAACAGGACTATCCAGGACGGCATTAAGAAGCTGGCAGGAGATGCATGTAAACAACACCTCGTCTTATGCCTAGCACATAGGCAGGCACTTGACAGGTGCCACCTCCCCACTCCCATGGGAACCAGAGAAGATGAAGTAGTCATCCACTTTGTAAAATCTCATGCACTGTGCATGTAAATGTGGGTTTCATTTTCCTGATCTCATTCTTCCCATGTTGCTTAGGTACAATTGCCTCCCTTTCTTTTTCTGATGAGACCGAGTCTCGAGAGAGGATGTGACTGGCTCAGGGTCCAGCAGCTTGTCAAGTGGCATGGCTGGGCCCCAGTCACTACAGCTTACTCCTTCACATTCTCACTTTTGGCCCCCAGCACTGTCCTTGCAATAACCTTTCCCAGGCTCTCCTGAGTCTGCCTTACCCCTTTACTCCAAACCATCTGTCAGTTACTAAACTTGGCAGCAGATCTGTTCCCCCAGCTGATGGAAGGTAACTGGTTTGCCCTTGCTTGCAAAACAGCAGTGAATCTTGCCATCAAGATCTTCATCTCTGGGACATCAAACCCCAGGGCCCACCATATCTATGAGTGGTCCAGAAGGTCACCATCCCATTTTACAAAAGAGAACCTCAGGTGCTCCCCTGCCTCCTGAGTAGGAATCTTGAGTGGTACGGACTTGGTGCACCAAGTGCTGACCTGGAGGCTTTCAGATACATATTTGCTTCTTGGTAGAATTTGTGAATGCCGGCTCACTACTTTCTCAAGATACGCTCCAGCCTCCTCAGTATGGTGTCCACAGCCCACCAGGGTCTGGCTCTTGCTAGGCTCTCTGGTCTCATCCTTATAACAATACAGCCCCACACAGATAACTGCAGAGAGGCAGTCTTCTATCATCTAGTCCTTGCCCCCACTATCCCTCTGCCTGGGAAGTCGTGTCTTCAACATTTTGCAAACAATTCCTGTCTTTTACAGTTTAAGTGCCCCACCGTGGACCTCCATAACACACTCCCTCCAGCCCTCTGCTTTCTGCTTACATTGGAGATCTGAAAATTAGCATCGTCAATAAAAGCCCTTTACTACTCTGATTCATTATGTCGCCCATGCACACGTCTTTCCCGTTTAAGCATGAGCTATTTAAGGTTTAGGACTAGCCCTCCAACAGACACTTTCCACATCTGTAAAACCAGATTATCCTGTTCATTATCTGAGCCCGTTGTGAGAAACAAAAGCTATGTTGGTTCTGGGTTGCTAAAACTGAATTCAGAAAGTATTCAAGGTCACACAGCCAGCACATAGCAAAGAGGGGCTTTGACCTTAAGTCTGGCCAGATCCCCTGCCTGTACCTGCTCCCCTGTTCCACTTGAGGCTGAGAAATTATAGAAGGTTGAGTTTTGTACCTGGGAGAACACAGAATTCTGACCACCCCACAGCTGGTGAACACTTTTCAGACAAGGATGCAGAGGCTCTGAGAACTAAGGTGGCTTACTTGAAGTAATACCACCACTCTTTCACGACAATGGAATTCACCTCCAACTTTTCCTACCTCAGCAATATGTCCCTTGAGACATACAGCAATTCATCTTTTCTTGGGGCAGAACAAGGCAGGCATCATTACCCCCACTTTTCTGCCTACTTTGGGTTTGTATTCCATGGGGACAGGTTGAGTCAAGCCCCATAGGGTAGAGCTGAAGATTTATTTTCCATAGTCAAAGTCTGAGGCTTAGTCCCCTTCCCCAGCCCACCTGGCTCCCGGGGAAGTGCTGGTCTGATGCCTGGAGGAATAGTGGATGATATCCTCATTTCTTCTCCATTCACTGGCTCAGTGACCTTGAATGGGAAACAGACCCGAGAAGCCTGGTTGTCTCCATCTGGCTGGGATCATAGTTCTCACTGGCGAGCTGCTACTGCACCTGCTTCTGGGAGTATAGTGGAGTTCTGTCGTCACAGGTATCTGGAATTGGTTGTGTTAAAGATGACAGAGTTTAGACTTTCTGAAGACTGTGGTTGAAGAAAACTGACTATGGGTCACTGTTCCATCACTTCACTTCATCTGTGTCCTCCCACCCCCCGCCATGAGCCCAGGCTCTCCTCATCTGTACTTAGAACAGTTTGAGAGAACAAAGGCGCTCCCATGCTGCCCTGTGGCAGGGTGTGTGAAGCCTTAGTATGCTTCTTGGTAGACAGAGAGATTGGATCTCAGCACAAACATTTATTATACCATGACCTTGAGAATGTCAAGGAACCTCACTGTTCTTCAGCTTCTTTATCTCAAAGGGAAACAATAGAAATTCTGCCTCGTGGGGTTGAAGTAAAGACTAAAGGAGCCAAGAGCCACACCCATCTAGAACAGCCTCTGGAACATAGAGATAAGGAAATGTCAGCAGTGGGGAAGTTCAAGGGACCACTTTGTAGGTCCCAGGCTCTCTGTGTAGCATTGATTGCCTGGCTTTTCTACCCCTCACTATGAACCTGCCCTCAATGGCTCCAGAGCTCTGTGTCCTGCTCTGCCTTGCTGTCCTGAGGAAGTCCTGACCTGAATCCTCTTCACCTGGAGCCTCTACTACAAGTTGGAAACTTGACTAGAATCAGACCTAGATCTTGGTCTCTGACCCCTGGGCAAGGCAGTGCTCTCTCTCTCTCTGAAACTTCCTGGGGCTGTTGGCATTTTCTCTATTCAAAAAGGAATCTCCATGTGTGAGAAGCTCTCTGTCTTCTTCAGAGACAGAGAATTGAGGAGCCCACCTTTACAAATGCTTCTGCCAGGAAGGCATGACTCATTGTGGAGGGCAGTAAGCATGGCTGAGGTTTGGGATTAAACAGACCTGGGTTTGAGTCCTAATACTTCTGCCTGCCCATTAGGGTACCTTCATCAAGGCTTCGGCTCTCTGAACCTCTGTATCTTTATATTTTTAAAATTGGGGATAATATCCTGTTTAAAATTCTACTCAGTGTGGGCATCTACTATCCCTGTTTCCCAGAGTAGTGAGTGAACACACTAAACATCACCTAGCAAGTTAATGGTGGGATGGTCTTCTTCCAGGAGGATTACTTTCTCAGCAAAAGAAGAGAAGGGAAGAGGGCTTATGTACACACACACACACACACACACACACACACACACACACACCACATACACACACACAGAGGCATGTGTGCATCTGTGTAACTGGGTAAACAAGTACACACACAAGCTCTCACATCACCCTTTCTCAGCCACCAATACCACCATCCATCAGAACCCAGCACAACCTAAAAGTTCCCACTATTTGTTCTTCCCTGGCTCTGCTTTTATTCCCACATCTGTTCCTCCTTATTCTTCCTCTTCTCTGTCTCTGGCTCAATTAGCCTTACATCACAAGAGAAATGGAGCTTTTTACTTTACATCTGTGATGTAGGCAGAGCCTAGCATGAAGGCAGAAGAATTAAATTTTGTGAACCCCATGGTTCCATAATTTGAGGACAATGAGCTTGGCTGATGGCAATGTGGGTTTAGCACAGTCAGGGAAAGTCTGGAGTGGCCTCTGTTGTGCATGTGGTACCCTGAGCCCAGCAGATGCCTCTGCTGCCTTGCTGAGAATCTGGGCTCTACTCATTCCAGGATGCGATCTCTGAGCAGAGAACAGAAACAATAAACCTCACACAGAACTCTCTAGAGGGAAACTATGCCCGCAGATGTAAATAATTCTCTAAAACACATTTGAGTAGTCATCTGGTTCTTTCTATCTTGGCATAACAGAAAAAGCACCAGTTTAAAGCTACCAGAACTAAGTCTAGATCTCATCTAGGCTCCTTTGTGTGGTGTCACACCCTCTGACTTTGTTTCCCTGTTTGTAAAATGGAGCCAGAAGTATTGCAAATCAGTTAAAATACTGACTGCACAGTTGTTATTGAGGGTCTGAGACTTCACTCATTTCACATTCACCATTGCTATGCCATACACTGAGGCACTAAGAATATGACAGAATGAGCAGATCAGTCCTTCTTCCCTGGAGCATTCATCCTGGAGGGAAGGCAGACAGACACAGCCTCAGCAAGCCTTGATCCCTCAAGTTCACAGACTCAGGAAGGGTACTTTTCCTTATTGTTCTAGACTCAGTTTCTATTTTGAGGCCACATTCTTTTAGACCTGTGGCTTTATCTCAGTCATTTCCTTTAGGACTTATTGATTTGAGCAGAGTGCAGTTGTGCTTGACAGCAGCCTCACCTCTCCATTCACTGACTGCATCCTCATGATGCTCTAGCCTTTGGTCTCTCCAGAGCCCTCGTTGGTCAGCAGTAGGTCAGATCCTGACTCCTCACTGCCAGGCACCTTATATCTTTGTGCTCCCTCTACACATCCACCCTTCCTGGCTGCCTGGTTCTCACCCACCATTATTCTTTCCCTCTGGTACACTGTAGCTAGGGGTGCTCTC
>JADRCD010228905.1:0-17563 GCA_019843815.1 Montemys delectorum
TACACTTAAGTAATAAGTGAAATGGACCAGGAGTATTCAGAAGTAAAAACATAAGATAAATACAGCAACAGGTTAGCCTTTAAGTTAGTACAGATTAAATGAACATATTAGTAATTTAGAAAATAGAAATAGAGAAAATACTGGCTAAGTAATATTGAAAAATAGTTAGTTTGATTGTCATGATATCTTGTAAGTGAAACAATATAAATATTTAGAAGGGACATTAAAATAAGGACACAAAAAATTAGAATATGAAAATAAAATATACTGAGCTGAATAATAGTTATAATAAAGTAGAAAATTTTTAATACTTTTAAAGTTTTATAGTTTAAGTAAAAATCTTGCTAAGTGTAAAATTCTCGTGTGCTGAAAGCTAAGTATAACTAAGCATCTATAAGTCAGACAAAATTGCTGCTTAACTTCAGCTAGTTAAAAGACAAAGAACAACTTACAAATGCAACCTTTTAATGAAAATAATGAACAGAGTTAGCATTTCATAAATCAAGCAGAGAAACTTGAAGAAACAGGAAAGTTTTGGACAACACACAGGATAAATGTGACTCTTTGACAGATGAAAAGTGGGTACCCTTTCCCTACTTTACTCGATATAAAGTAAGAAAAAAAAGAAGCATAGGTTAAATATCCAACAATTTTCAACCATTCATAGCATATAGAAGACATGATAAAAAAAGTAATTTAACAATGAACACAAGCAATAACAATATGTACCTTTGAAGGTAGGGAAACAAAAGATAATACTTTTTAAACCTTTGATGCTTCAAAATATTCTGTCTCAGTGACAGAATATTTAGAGCAAAAAAAGAAGTATAAACACAAAGCAGATTGGTTGGTGCTAAATTACATGTAATTGAATATTGATATCTTTTAATTTATTAATAAAGTAATCGTGAAGAAAAATAGGAATACAAAGGTAAATTAAAATATCACAAAGAACTACTAAAAGGGAACCTCAATGGCAGAGAAAAATAAAGAAAAATTTCAAAAATTATTGAAAGGTATAGAATGTATAAAGTGTACAGTTTATTAAATAATCATAAAATATGAGAAGCCATAGCTTTTCAATTTGATCAAAGATAAAAATGGTGTTGCTTATACTAATAATATAAGATGGATTATTCTCTGACTATAATGAAAGCATGACATGAACAACTTCATTCTAAAAGATATTAATTATACAAAACCATAATACATTTGGTATAAATATACCAAAAGCAGAAGAACAGATGAAAAAATGGCTCATTCATAAAGTATTTGGCACAGAGATGACAAGAGCTTGTATTTCTAGCATACATATGAAAGCTGTATGCCTACTATTGCAGATCTAGTGATGGGAGGCTGAGGCAGGAGAAGCCCTGGGGCTTTACTGTCTAGTTAGTCAGTAAGTACCAGGTTCACTGAGAGACTTTGTCTATAGAAGGATAATGAGTGATTGATGAACATACATGACATTAACCTCTGGCCTCAGCATGCATGAGTAATAGAAGAAGTCAATTCTGAAGTGATTACAACTACTGTAATTGACTTGAATTTACATTTACTCTAAAACACAAGTTTCAAACTATGAATCAGCTGATTTCAACCTTAAAATATGTCTTTTGATAAACAGAACAGAAGAAACACCACTGACTTATTGTAATAGACCTAGTAGTTTTTTAGACAAAATCCTTAAAGATGTAACAAGGAGGTTGCTGCTATAGCAGTGTTGGGGAATGGGGTAAGTATTCATGAGGGCCTACATTTATCCATAAGGGCTTGAAAGAAAGAAGGAAGAAAAAGAAAGAAATAGAAAATTGCTTAAATAGTAAATAATAACCACAAACCAATTGTCAGTAACAGACATTGTTGAAAAGTATGAAAACTGTCAGAGCAATGTTAATGACAGCTGTTATAATGAACATCATGACTAAGTTGCTTTGATTTTAGAAAGGACATGATGTTTTACCACTAGAAACTCTATCTGAGCATTTCTCTACAATGGGAACTTATGGAAAAGTCGTGTGAATGTAGCAGTGGTAAAGAAAATTTTCTCTAATTAACAAGAAAGAACAGTAAGAATGTCACAACAAATGTAGTCTGAATTTATTCTTATATGCTATTAACACAGAGAGAACATTTATTATTTAAAAAGTGATTTTGTTATATTGGTGACACTATCAAGCAACATGTCACATTTTGCAGAGAAATGTGTATAGTCAAATTCAATTTTAGAAGGCCTAAACACATGTAGAGTTTTATTACAATGGTTAACAATTTGTATTATTATGTGGAGGACATTGCTCAAAGGCTCCATAATTCCATTAAACTTGTGTGACTTTGATATGAATACAAACTGAATTTCATAATACAAAAATAAAAAAACAAAAACTAAGAATTGGCTTCCTCTTTTGTTATATTTGTTGATAGGGGTTCTAGGAAACAAATTTGTCTAATCTAAAATTCTCAGGGTACTGAGGTTGTAAACCTCAGCATCTACTTGGAAGAGTAGAATGAAGAAGAGGAAAGAGTATGAAGTTGAGTTACTGGCATAGAGGTCTACCACATAGCCATAGGCAGCCACAGGTAGGAAGGGTTGGGCAAATTTTCACAAAGTCTAAGGAAGCACAATGTACCATTAGAAAAATGTAATTAGACCTGGTCATCATCTACAGGAGAAAAGTTGTACCTTTACCGTTCTGTATCAGAAAGATGGACAGAGTCAAGAAAGTTCATGCCTCTAGCTTGTTTGCTTGCTGTGAATGTGCCAGGTATATGAATTCTGGGAGTTAAAATACAGTATGTAATTCAAGATATCATTATTCCACATATCTCTATAGTATGTTTTAATTTGAGCCTATCTTTCTAAGGGTGAATCCTCCTCCTTACATGGTAGCCCCCGGCCAAATGATTGGCCCACCCAACAGGAATTGTAGGTCTTTATCAAGGCCAGAAATTCTATTTTATTGACCAAGAATGTGTTCTTTACTGCTGTTCTTACAATACTTAATATGTAGATGTGACTGACAGATCAGTGGAGAGAATAGATATATCTAAAGCTGTAAAGTCAATGTCACCTTTTCAGGTAAACATCTGAACAATGTGATTCTTACTAGTGTGTATATTGGATCCACATAAGTCATAATGAAGTAAAGAAAGGTCAGCCTTCAATATGCTTGTAATTAAAACTGGATGTTAAATTATAAATTAACATTTATCTTAAGATCTCGTTTGATGTGGAGGTCCCTGATCCACTTGGACTTGAGCTTTGTACAAGGTGAAAGGAATGGGTCGATTTGCATTTTTCTACATGTTGACCGCCAGTTGAGCCAGCACCATCTGTTGAAAATGCTGTCTTTTTTCCACTGTATGGTTTTAGCTCCTTTGTCAAAGATCAAGTGACCATAGGTGCATGGGTTCATTTCTGGGTCTTCAATTCTGTTCCATTGATCTACCTGCCTGTCACTGTACCAATACCATGCAGTTTTTATCACAATTGCTCTGTAGTACAGCTTAAGGTCCGGGATTGTGATTCCACCAGAGGTTCAGAAATGAATAAACATGGAAAAACAACATGCCAAGTAAAAAATAAAAAAAAGTGTCACTCTACAATTATATGGTCGAAATATAAATTCAAAAATTTAGCAAATAGATGTATAATCAGCAAACTTATATAAATTCTAAAACACATAAAATTTGTAGAAAAGAAAACATAATTAGAGATCTCAAGAACTTGAATATATAAAGTCAATGAGAATTCTATCATAATTATTTTGTTGATGTATACTTAGGTTACTATTTATTATCTCATTAATTAAAATGAGGGGAATGTAGTGGTTGGTGAGGTTGCTCAGTGGATTAAGGCATTGACCTTCCAGGTAGGTGACATAATTTGGTTCCCTGGAATCCACATGGTGGAAGGAGAAAACTCACTCCTACAGGTGGCCCTCTGGCATCACTGGGAACACTTTGATATTAATACTCATGCATATACATTCACACACGTACTTTGTAAATATTGCAGCCGTGAAAGGAAAGCTATCCTGCCCATTAGGAGCTAAAGAATATCTCAAAGTTATACTGTACTACAAAACTCACTCAAGAGATTTAATGGGAGGGAAAAACCCAGGAGGTTGGGCACCTCTACTCTGGTGAGAAGCAGCAGAGAGCTAATTAGAAAACTGGGCTTACATACGATTTATCAGGGGGCAGAGATTTCCTGGGTAGAAGTTTCCAGAGTTAGGGCTGGTAGAATTTCAAGTCCTGAGCTTGGGGATTTCAGAGGTGTTGGTTTTTCATGTTCAGGGGTTGGTGGGATTTCATTCTTTCTTTTTCTTTTTTCTTTTCTAGAGAAAGAGCTGCATACTCGCCCTCCTTAGGACTAGGAATGACTATTACAGACATTAGTGAAGGACAATTAGGGCCCTTAGGGAAGCCTGAAGAGTGACGCCTGGCTGCTGGAGCTCCTCAGGTAAGGGTCTGGCCATTTTCCTGCATGTGGGCTGCTGGAGCTCCTCAGCAAGGATCTGGCCATTTTCCTGCATGTGGACACACACACACACACACACACACACACACACACACACACACACACATATACACACATGTAAGAAATTGGTAATTTAAATAGAATTTTAATTCTTCTAATTGTCAATAATTACATCACTTATTAACTTAAAATGAAGACCTCTGTGTTTCAAATATTCTATTTCTTAGGATTACTGTATGTTTTAAAGTGTTTTATATCTAAAGTAAACCCCTGACTATCTGGTTCAGAAGCTGACAAAATTTCATCACTTGCTACTTTTACTCTCTTGGTGTGAATACCAACACAGCAAAAACATCTTAAGAGTTTTTTTTTTCTGTACCCTTGGAAATTTTAACTCCATAAATTATCTCATTAGATGATGAAAATGCATTTGAAAAAATACAACACCCTTTCATATTAAAAGTCTTAGAAAGATCAGGAACTCAAAGCCCAAAGCTAAACATAATAAAAGCAATATACAGCAAACCAATAGGCAACATCAAACTAAATGGAGAGAAACTTGAAGCAATCTCATTAAAATCAGGGACTATACAAGGCTGTCTTCTCTGTCCTTATCTATTCAATATAGTACTCAAAGTTCTAGCCATACCAATTAGACAAGTAAAAGATCAAAGAGACAAAAGTTGGGAAGGAAGAAGTCAATTATCACTATTTGCAGATGATATGATAGTATACTTAAGTGACCCAAAAAGAAATCCACCAGAGAACTCCTATAGCTGATAAACAACTTCAGCAAAGTAGCTGGACATAAAATTAACTCAAGCAAATCAATGGACTTACTCAAAGAATAAAAGACTGGGAAAGAAATTAGGGAAACAACACCCTTCACAATGTCATAAATAATATAAAATATCTTGGTGTGACTCTAACCAAACAAGTGAAAGATCTGTGTAATAAGAACTTCAAGTTTCTGAAGAAAAAACTATGGAGCAGAGACTGAAGGAAGGACAATTAAGAGACAGTTCCACCTGGGAATCCTTCCCATATTCAGTCATCAAATCCAGACACTATTGTGGATGCCAGCAAGTGCTGGCTGACAGGAGCCTGATATAGCTGTCTCCTGAGAGGCTCTGACAGTACCCCACTAATATAGAGGTAGAGGTTTACAGCCATCCATTGGACTGAACACAGGGTTCCCAGTGAAGGAGCTAGAGAAATGATCCAAGGAGCTGAAGAGTTCACAGCCCTTTAGGAGGAACAACAATATGAACTAACCCTCAGAACTCCCAGGGACTAAACCATCAACCAAAGAGTACACATGGTGGGACTAATGGCTCCAGCAGCATAGTTATAGCAGAGGATGGCCTAATCCTTGGTCCTGTGAAGACTTGAAGCCCAAGTGTAGAGGAGTGCCAAGACCAGGAAGTATGAGAAGGTGGGTTGTTGAGCAGGAGGAGGGAAGAGGGAACAGGTTTTTTCTTTTTTCTTTTTTTCTTTTTCTTTTTCTGAGGAGAAACCGGGAAAGGAGATAGCACATGACATGTAAATAAAGAAAATATCTAATAAAAAAAAGATATTGAAGAAAATCTCAGAAGATGGAAAGGTCTCCCATGCTCATAGATTGGCAGAATTAATAAAGTAAAAATGGTCAACTTGCCAAAAGCAATCTACAGATTCAATGTAATCCCCACCAAAATTCCAACTCAATTCTTTTTTTTGTTTTTGTTTTTAATTTTTTTTATTCAATATTTTCTTTATTTACATGTAAATTTCTTCTTTCCCAGTTTCCCCTCCAAAAAACAAACAAACAAACAAAAACAACAAGAACAAACCCCTGTTACTTCCCCCCTCCCCATGCCTGCCACCCCACCATCTCCCACTTATTGGCCCTGGCATTCCCCTACACTGAGGCACAAAACCTTCAGAAGGCCGAGATCCATTCCTCCTATTGATGATCAAATTTGCAATCCTCTACTATACACATGCTGCCAAGACAATCAGTCCCACCATGTAGCCCTTGGTTGGTAGTTGGGTCCCTGGGAGCTCTGAGGGTACTAGTTAGTTCATATTGTTGTTCGTCCTAAGGGGCTGCAAACCCTTTAGCTCCATAAATCCTTTCTCTAACTCCTTCATTGGTGACCGTGTACTCAGTTCAATGAATGGCTGTGAGCCTCTACATTTGTATTAGTCAGGTATTGTCAGAGCCTCTCAGGAGATAGCTATATTTAGGCTGGCTTGTCCTTCTTTCAGTCTCTGCTCCTAAATTAATCTCTGCAATTCCTTCAGCGGGTATTTGGTTCCCCCTTTTAAGAAGGAATGAAATGTCCACCTTTTGGTCTTCCTTCTTCTTAAGTTTCTTGTGGTTTGTGGGTTGTTCTTCCTGTATTTCAAACTTCTGGGCCAACTCAATTCTTCACAGAGATATTAAGATCAATTCTCAAATTCAATGGAAGGACAAAAAACCCAGGATAGTGAAAATTTTTCTCAACAATAAGAAAACTTTTGAGGGAATCACCATCCCTGACCTCAAGACCTTCTACAGAGCAGTAGTGACAAAAACAGAGCCAAACAAGTAGATCAGTGGAATAGAATTGAAGATCCAGAATTAAACCCACCCACCTATGGTCACATGATCTTTGACAAAGAAGCCAAAACCATCCAGTGGTGGAAAAAAACAACATATTCAAAAAATGGTGCTGGCTCAAGTGGTGGTCAGCATGTAGAAGAATGGAAATTACTATTCTTATCTCCTGTACAAAGCTCAAGTCCACATAGATTAAGGACCTCCAAATCAAACCATATACACTGAATCTAATAGAAGAGAAAGTGGGAAAGAACCTGGAACACATTGGCACAGATGAACACAATACCCATGGCCCAGGCTCTAAGGTCAGGTATAGACAAATGGGACCTCGTAACATTAAAAAGCTGTAAGGCAAAGGACATTGTCAACAGGACAAAGCAGCAACCTACAGATTGGGAAAAGATCTTTAACAGTTCTACATCTGATAGAGGGCTAATATCCAACATATATATAAAGAACTCAAAAAGTTAGACTACTAAAAAAATCATATTAACACTTTACCTAGTGCTATTGGGTCAGCAACATCAGCTAGAATGTGGAAACTTCATTGCTTCAAATTTTGCAATATTGAGAAAGGGGAAATTTTAACAAATTGTAAGTGGAAGGTTTTGTGGCTGGGATGATGTAAAATTTCTACTGATGAGAGCCTTTCCTAGTTATAGAAGATGTTTAGTTTGCGTTCTATACCCTCCCCACTCCACCCCCACTAATAGGAGACTTCACTAGGATTACTCTGATAGATTCCAGGGAATTCCCATTGCTCTGGGGTTTCTACATTGTCCTGTCAAAGCCTCCCTATTCCAATCATTTCTCTCAGTACCTTTTCTTCCGTCACTCTCCCTCATACCTGATCTCTCCTGATCCCATCCTACCCCATTACACCTGCAAAATCTATTCTAATTCCACTTCCCAAGGAGATCTATACATCCCTCCTTGAACCCTCCTTGTTATACAGCCTCTCTACGTCTTATAGAATGATTATCCTTTACTTAACAGTTAATTTCTACATGGTATGACTACATACCATGTTTGTTTTTCTGGGTTTAAGTTACCTCACTCAAGATGGATGGAAGTTGTTTCCAGCTTCCGGCTCTTATGAATAAAGTGGTAGAATGGAACATCCTCTGGACATATGTCCAAGAGTGGTATAACACATCTTGAGGTAGACTTAATCTTAGTTTTCTGAAGAGCCAGCATATTGATTTCCATAGTGGCTATACAAGTTTGCCCTCCCACAAACGATGAAGATATGTTCTGATTGCTGCACACCCACCAGCATGAGCTGTCACTTGTGTTAATTATCTTAGCCATTCTGACAGGTATAAGATGGAATCTCAGGGTAGTTTTTATTTGCATTTCTTTGATGTATACAGGTATTGAACATTTAGTAAAGTATTTCTTAGGCATTAGTTAGCCAATGTCTAGTTTTTTGAGTTCTTTATATATTGATATTATCCCTCTGTTCGGTGTGGAATTAATAAAAGTATGTTCCTATTCTGTTCGCTATCTTTTTTGTTATTTTGATAATATCCCTTGCCCTACAGAAGCTTTTCAGTTTTATGAAGTCACATTTGTAATTGTTGATCTTAGTGCCAGTATGATTGTTGTTCAGAAGTTGTCTCCTGTGCTTATGAATTCAAGGCTGTTCTCCACTTTCTCTTCTATTAGGTTTAGTGCATCTTGTTTTATGTTGAGGTCTTAGATTCAGTTGACCTTGAATTTTGTGCAGGGTGACAGATATGGATCTACTTGTATTCTTTTACATACTGATGTCCAATTAGACCAGTACATTCTATTGGATATATTTTCATTGTTTTTCATATATACTTTTTGCTAGTTTATTAAAAATGAGGTATCCATAGGTGTGTGAATTTGTGTCTGGGTCTTCAGTTTGATTGAACTGATCAACAGATTTTGTTATGCCAATACCGTGAAGTATTTTTTATTATGATACCTATGTAATATAGCTTGAAATCAGTGATAGTGATACCTCTGAATGTGGGTTTTTTTAATTGCAGAAGATTGCTTTACCTATTTGGATTGGGAGGTTTTCTGTATGAATTTGAGTATTATTCTTTCAAGGTTTGTAAATATTTGTGTTGGAATTTTGATGGGGATTATGTTGATTCTAAAGATTGCTTTTGGTAGGATGACTATTTTTGCTATGTTAATCCTATTTATCCATGAGTACAGGAGATATTTCTATTTTCTTATGTCTTCTTCAATTTATTTTTTCAGAGACTTGAAATTTTATTATACAGGGCTTTCACTTGCTTGTTTATACTTACCCAAAGATATTTTATATTATTTGTAGCTCATTGTGAATGGCATTGTTTCCATGAATTCTTTCTCAACCCACTTGTCATTTGTATATGGGAAAGTTACTGATTTTTTTTTTTTAGTTAATTCTGTATCCAGCTATTTCACTAAAGGGGTTTATCAGCTGTAGGAATTCCCTGGTTGAATTTTTAGGGCTATATATATATATATACATATACATATACATATATATATATATATATGTGTATATGTGTATATGTGTATATGTATATATGTATATATGTATATATGTATATATGTATATATGTATATATACTACCATATCTTCTGTAAATATGATACTTTGACCCATTCCTTTCCAATTTGTATCCCCTTGATCACCTTCAGTTGTCTTACTGCCTCAGCTAGAATTTTAATTACTATACTGAATTGATATTAAGAGTTTTGTTTTCATAGATATAGGAAATTTTGTCTTGTTCCTGATTTTAATGTAAGTACATTGTGTTTTGTCTATTTAATTTGCTATTGGCTATTTGCTTGCTGTAAATTGGTTTTGTTACATTTATGTACGTTTCTTATGTATTTGTAATCTTTCCAAGGCTTTTATCATGAAGGGGTGTTCGATATTATCAAAGGCTTTTTAGGCATCTAATGAGATGATAATATGTTTTTTCTTTCAGTTTCTTTATATGGTAGATTACACTGACTAAATTTTGTATGCTGAACCATCTTGTATAGTTCTTTTATCAGGGTGACTATGGCCTCATAAAATAAATTTTGTAATGTTTTTTCTCTAATCTACAATCTTTCCTGACTGCAAAATGTACTGGAGCAATAGTGTCACAGAATTTTTTTGAATTGCCAACCAATCAATATTCCAAATGGAGACCTATGCCATGAGAAGGAACTCATGCCTACCACTGCCTGAATATGCAGGAAACAGAAGCAGGACAGCCCAGAGTCTCAGGATAGAACCAAATGTGATTCCTTCACACACACCAAAACCCAAAGCCAATACAAAAACCAAAGTCAATACTAAAATCAAAATCAAAACCAAAATCAAACCAAAACCCAAAAGGTCAATAAAATGATTCTTAATGATATTTTGCTGTATTCATAGATTGGGGCTTAGCCCAGTTGTCATCAAAGAGGTATCATCTAGCAACTGATCATAAATCAAGTAGAGAGCCACACCCAAACATAAAACAGTCCTGGGGAATCCTGCAGAAGAGAAGGAAGGATTGTAGAAATCAGTATTCTGTGGATAATGGTCGAGGACACCAGAAATACACAATCTATAGAATCAACTAAGAAGGCTTCATAGTGGATCATAGAGACTGAAGCCACAAACATGCTTGAGTGTGTGCTAGATCCTCTGCATATATGCTATGGCTATACAGCTTGGTGGTTTTGCGGGACTCCGCAAACAATGGGAATAGGTGGTGTCTTTGACTCTTTTGCCTGTTCTTGGGACCCTTTCTCCCCTACTGAGTTGCCTGGCACAGCCTTGACATGGGGGTTTGTGCCTAACTGTATTGTAACTTAATATGCTATATTCTATTGATATTCCTGAGAGCCCTGCTCTATTTTTATTAAGGGAAATGGAGAAAGAGTGGATCTGAGAGTGAGAGACTGGAGGGGAGTTGAAGTAGAAAAAAATTGTGATCAGGATGTAATGTATGACAGGAAAATAAGTTATAAAAGAGAAAATTGTAACAGGTATATAAAAAGGATTGGATAGGAAAATGACATATCAAACAACACATAAACTACTGAGTCAGATTATAGAAACCAAGTATAGAAAGAGACTACTGTACATTGTAGTATGTTGTAATTACACAGCTGCTGCAGTTTTATACACAGAAGTATTTTTTTTAAGTTATAATGCACTCAAAATGATATGCTTGACTTACAGTGAAGAAGCTTGCTGGTTGAAAATATTTGTATTTTCTTTATATTTTATGTCTTAACCATTATTCTTATTGGACAAGTTGTCAGTGTTTTATATTAGGTGTTTTTAATTGTGTATTTTATCTTTTCTGTGTCTTGCTGCACAGAAGTTATAATCTATGTTCTTAATGCAAAGCCATTGATAAACTTACACCTTGTTTATTGACCTGAAGTTCGAATTTGACCTTATTGAGTCAATTCCTATCTGTCTGAAGAAAGGATCATTGGAGATAAGTAGGACAACAGCTTAAATGATTTTAAACATATCAACTAGTCATTACAATGTAAAAACCATTGGAAAAAAGGAAGTCTAGGATTTTTTCAATGATAACCCAAAACTTATTGTATGTAGTTCATTAACATACATATTTGAATACACATACATATCTGTTAACAATCCTTTCCAATAATGGAATTCTAAATTTTTTTCTGAGACTAATCCAAGAATTAGGCATATGATGGAAAATGATGATAACTATATTTATTGAAATACAGTATTTTATAGACAATATTAACAGTGTGCGTATGGTAAGTTGTTTTGTGGTCACTGTTCCACTGTAAGTTGTGTAAGTTCATCTTCTCAGGGGCTGTGAGAAAACTCTTAGACGTTCTCACATGTTACTATTTGAATGGCATCACACCAGATATATGAACACATGAGTACACTTTAATAAAAATACACAATGGCAAAAGCTGTGGAGTGTTTTAATAGATATGATTCCTTTTTGTGAGTCTCTTCTCAAATATAATCCTAAATGTTTATGGTTTCTTTCATCAGAACTTAGACAATTTAAAACATTTAATATTTAACTTTGCCAAAAAAGATAAATAACTTGAGGACAAGTTTTGTTTTCAAGAATGTATGAAGGTTATCAATTAGCTATTGAACCAAAATGCACATTCAGAAACCAGAAAACTGTGTGTTTGATGGGCCTAAGTATAAATAAGTAAGCAATTTACACAGCAATTTTGACAACACAGTACATGTATTATTAAATTTTTCACAGTTAAATTTAGAGGTGTTTGTCTTCCAGGCATACTCATAAGGCATTAATAAATATAAACATCAAAATGGACATAATAGAACATATTCATTACCTTGTAACAAAAAAGTAGAATTTATTTACTTGTATAATAGAAGTTGATAGATCATGAACCATGTCCTGAAAATGCCTCCCTGTGTATAATCATTCATATATATACTTTATTTCATTTTTACCATTATCTCCTGGAGGGTTTCTTATGATGAAGAACAACTGAAAGCCATGTCCTAATAATATACATGTATTTACTGAACATATATAAACATGGAAGAAGGACATCATCAAAATAGACAATGGGTTTCAGTATTCTAGTAGACTGCCAAACTCCAAGTTTTCAGAAAAACAACATAGTTATTAAGATGGAGTAGATAAAATCAGATTATACACTCATGAAGAGGCATTAAGAAGGTAGAATCAGACTAGTAGTTATGTAGAGGCACAGAAGAGGTAAAATCAGAGGACTTTAAATACTGACACAGAGATCAAGAGCTTGCCGAATATAAATAAATGCAAATATTGGTTAAGAACTTAGAAGTAATGACATTGGTTACTGGAGAAAAATATGAAAAAATTCTGCATTGTTTATCACAGAGCATAATATGTGAAAAAATATGCATTGAAAAAGTTTATTCACCAAAAGTTTAATGTAAACTATATCATGACAGTGTTAAAAGTTTCAATATTTAATATATTTTCTTACATTTTAATGTATATTCAGGAGTAAATTGTGTTAAAATTCTTGTATTATACTGGCTAGTTTTATGTCAACTTTGCACAAGCTGGTCCTTTGAGAGGAGTAAACCACAATTGAGAAAATGCATACATAAGATGGAACTTGTACAACAGTTCCTGATTTAATGATTGATGGGAGAGGGCCCAGCTCATTGTGGGTGATGCCACCTTGGGTTGGTGATCCTGGTTCTGTAAGAAAGGCGTTTGAGTAGGCCATGAGAATTAAGTCAGGCACCCTTCTGTGGACTCTGCGTCAGTTACTGCCTCCAGGTTCCTGCCCTGTATGAATCTCTACCCTGACTATCTTTGATATTGAATTATAATAGCAAAGAACAAGCAAAATAAACTCCTTTCTCCCCATGTTGCTTTTGATTATGGTATTTCATTCAATAAAATGAGTTTCCTGTAAGTATAAACTCAAATTTCTACATGATAAAAACTATACATCACACACATATGTACACATATATGTGTATATATACATGTATATATATGATACATATTATATATATACATATACCAATTAGTTCATTGTAATATTTGGTGAATCAAAAGAATGATGTCTTTTACCCTAATAAGTGAGATATTTGATAGGATATATAAATATATAGTCATTTATATTTATGTAAAATATAAAAGGCAGCACTAGAGAGATGGCTCAGCCTTTAAAAAAAATTAACTGCACTTCCAGAGAATCCAACTATTTTTTTTTTAATGAAAATGAGTCTGATCTCATACAATATATCCTGATTATAGTTTCCTCTCCCTCTATGCCACCTGTTCCTCCATATCCTCACCCCTCAGAATCCACTTTCATTCTGTCTCTAATTAGAAAAATAACAGGCTTCTAACAGGTAACAACCAAACAAAACAAAATTAAATATAAGATGAAGCAAACATTGTCATATAAAAGTTGGACGAGGGGACTGGAGAAATGGCTCATTGGTAAGCGCACAGTCTACTCTTTCAGGGGTCCTGAGTTCAATACCCAGCACCTACATGGTGGGTCACAACTATCTATAAAAGGATCTGATGTCCTCTTCTGGTATGCACATACACATACAACAGCATACTCATATACATAAAAAAAAGTTAGACATGGCAACCAAACAGAAGGGATAGAGTCCCAAAGAGCAGTAAAATAAAAGAGTCAGAGACCCACTTATTTTCAGTCTCTGAAGTCCGTTAGAAACGGTAAGCTAAAAGATATAATGTATATGCCAATGGCCTGGTACAGACCTTTGTAAGCCCAGCGCTTATTGCTTCAGTCTGTGTAAGCTCATATGTGTCTTGCTTAGTTGATTTAGAGGACCATGTTCTCCTGGTGTCCTCCATGACCTCTGCCTCATAAATTTCCTGCATCTTCTTCCACTGGATTCTCTGAAACCTGCGTGGATGGATTTGATGGAGACCTCTTATTGAGACCCTCTTTTCATGGAATGTCCTTCTGTGAATCTCTGCCTCTGTTTCCACCTGCTGCCATAGGAAGACGTTTCTCTGATGATGACTGAATAAAGTCCTCATGTTTGAATATTTTGGAAGAACATTAAGAATCATATCATTGATACTTTTAACCACTCATGCTTGGTTTTTACCCTAGGTCTCTGAGCTACATAGTCTCTAGTTCTTGGTTACAGAAGCAGTGTCAAGTTTCTTCTCCTTGAGTGCAGTGGACTTTAAGTCAAATCAGATTGAGTGATTATGCCCACAAGTTCTGTGCCATCATTTCCCTAGCATATTTCAAATGCAGGACAGATTGTAGGTCAAAGGTTTTGTGACTGGGTTGGTGTCCATGTTTTGGTAGCCCGAAGAGTCACTGTCCACAGCACTTGTAGCTCCTTGTCGGCATCATCCCAATTTCCTCAGGTCTAAAGAGTCTTGTGGGTACTGTCCTCTGTACTAGAGCTCTGCTGTCAGTTTGCAGATAGCAACACTTTGTCTTAGTAGCAGCCTAGGTTGTTTTGTTATTTCCATGAGACTCTCTTTTTCAACAGCTCAACTGAATTTAACACGTCCCACTAATGGAAGCCATGTTTGGTGACAAGAGATGGTCAGTTGAAAATCAATATATCTTACTATTAGGAGACCACATTAGGATCACCTCCATACATTTTAGGACATTTTGACTGGACTAAGTTTTCATATCACGCCCCTCAATTCTAGCTCTCTCTTCCTATATTCATTTTCTGTAACCCATTTCTGCTTCCCTTTCCCACACAATCCTCCTATTTCTACACTTTCTCTAGTCTGTGCATGATTTCTATTGCATTTTCCTCTTCCAGGGAGATCTATGTATACTCCGAGGCCCTCCATTTTCACTAAACCTCTTGGGTTTATGAACTGTAGCTTAGTTATCATTTACTTAGAGGCAAATTCTCTCTTTTAACTGAATCCATACCATTTTTATTTTTCTGTTCCTGGGTTAGTTCACTCACGATAATGTTCTCATAGTCTCATCCATTTGCTTGCAAATTTCAGGATGTCATTTTTAAACACCCAAGTAATAATCCCATTGGAAATAGCTCCTGGGTTAAGGATGGGGACTTGTATCCAATTCGCCTCTCAGCTCTAGGACACCATCTGGTGCACACCATGCAGACTCTATGCACGCTGCCACACACCATGAGTCATATCGCACCAGCCCTTTCCTCAGGGCTCAGCAAACCCTGCTGAAGAGGAGACTGGAAGAGTATAAGAGCCAGATGGGATGGAGGACTGTAAAGAAGTGAAGCTTTCTAAACAGGATAGCCCCTTGTAAATGGAATGATTTTCTCCAAGGAAGTCTCATTGGGGAGGCAAACTACTCTTAGTAGGTCCATACCCAGCAGTTGATGGCAAACAGAAAATTTAACAACATCTTTGGGGATTCTTCATCTCATAATGTTAAGACTTTTGTTGATGTGGGGGGTTAAAATTATAGGTTCTTTGCATATGTATTATGGCTCCCACTTTTGGGTTTTCATGAGATTTCAATGTGTGTGATCATGTGTCTCTGTATCTGTATACATTTTTATGCTTCTCCTTAGACTCTTTCTCTTGTTTGGCTACTTTGTCACATTCTTGTCTGTTTATTTTTATTTATGCATTGTATTGTATTACTTGTTTTAAATTCCTGCTTTTTTTTTTAAACAAGAAACAGGAAGGAAGTAGATTCAAATGGAAAGAAAGGTGGGGGAGGAACAAGAAGGATAAGGAGATGGAAAAATATAATGAGATTATAGTACATGCAAAAGTATATTTTCAAAAAAAAAAGAAAATGAAAATATGGTGACACTAAATTTTTGAATCTATCTATATAAATACATGTGTGTGTGTGTGTACACATGTGTGTGCATGTGTGTGCCAGTGCAGATATTTTCAAACATCAGAAGAGAGTGTTGGATCATCTGGAGATAAATTTACAGGAGTTTGAGGCATACCCTTTATAGACCCAATCCTTTGTAAGGGCAGTATGAACTGTTAACTTCTAAATTATCTCTTAAATTATATGTATTAATGTGTATGTATGAATATGTTCATGCACTAAAGTATGCATGTGGAAGTCAGAGGAAAGTTGTGGAGTCAGTTCTCTCAATCAATCTTTTGGGTCCCCAGGAATTTAAATTTGGTAACAAGACCTAATGGTAGGCACCTTTTCTGGCTAAGCCATCTCACTGGCTCTTAATTCCTTATTAATCTATGAATACAAAAGATTTCAAAGAAATAATTATGTGTTATAACCTCATTTATCTTCTAGGCCCAGCTGTTGGTACGATTTGATATAAGTACTAAACATTCAAATTCTGCTTCATAGGATGTAAAAACTCTGAAGTCCCTGACAACAGGTTTTTCCCACCAGTATATGACAATATTCCATTAGGGGTGAAATCTAATTTATTCCTTTCAAGTTGGTCTTTGAAGTACTTTTGTCCTGGAAATTTCTGCTTTTGTTCTCTTTGGAGCAGGCTCTATCTAAATATCAGATTTTATAAATGATGAATCTATGGGGAAAGGAAGCTTTTACATAAATCATAAATTCCTCACCTACGGTCAAAAGCAATGCCTGACTAGACAGTAGCACGATGCTGTCATGGGCATAACCATTACAAGGAAGCCTCAGTGAATGCCACCACATGAATGGTTGAATGCAAATCGTTGATCAATAAATATGAGTTATTTAAAAGCCTTCAGTTTCATAACTGTAATTTTTCAGTTTTTCAGTAGATTCTAGATCCAGCTAAAAGATTCTTGCACAACAATTGTAACTGTTTTAGAATACTTTCAACTACATATGTGGATAAACCCTTTACTTTTACCCTGATGGAAAGTTCCTTGTACTCCTAAAACTGCAAGTCTGCTCTCCATTCAAGCAGAGCCATCAGTCTATAGTACAAGTTTATTAAACATGTGTAGAACAAATGTCTGATGAGGAAATAGATAGTGATGCTGGGAAACTGGACAAATGTGAAAATGTCATTTGATGTAGTTTTGCTATTGACTTCTTTTTTTTTT
>JADRCD010228906.1:0-19606 GCA_019843815.1 Montemys delectorum
AGTCAACCTAGCAAAAACCTCACAAACCACCAGGCTTCCTCCTCCATTCCACAGCTCAGCATCAGATCCATCACTACTTTATCGTCAAGGGAGGCTGGGAAAACAAGTGTTGGGATTCTCAGTCTCCGAAGCAAGAAGTAAGAATACCCTAGGTTCAATCAGATGATAATGCTCATCATCAAAGGCAATGTCTAAGGAAAATGAACACTCCCCTGCCATTCGTCCTACGAGACACAGTCTGAATTTCAGAGAGCTCTTGCTTAGTTGTGATTATAATGAAGATCAGTCCGTTGTTGATCTCCCCGAGGGCGTCTGCTTCCCTGTAAAAACTACGTGAGTATTCATCCTGTAGACAGTGTCAGCTAAATGTTAGTCTAGAAGAGCTGGCCGCAGGGGTGCAGTTCTCCAGGCATTCTATGTTCAGCTTGACCCAGAGGAAACTCTCACAAGATCAAACCCATTACAGTCCCCACAGAGGGGAATTCCCGGAGGCGTCTCACTTGAGAGTCCACCTTCTTGTTTCTTCCAACTCCTCTCAGCTACATACACAGTCATCTCCAGCTGCATGTAGTCTTATGGGAGGGTCTAGAATATACAGGAAGTGGCTGGATGACATGGGGCCTCCCATGGTCAAATGAGACCTTGTTGATAACTGAGACAGCTACCATTGAGTTATCCATTCTCCTATATATAACCCCTCACTTATACTTCTGAAAGTCATCTGAAGAAATCCACTGATTTACCAAGGTAGGCTTAGATTAAATAGTTTATTTGGTCATTGGTGTCTTATCTGTTACCTGGAAAAATTCACACAACACCCTCTTACCCTTCCTGTGACGACGGATAATGAAATCAGTCCTCGGCATGTGCACACAGGTCTGCAAGGCGAAATAACCATTATCTTTTTATATGACCCCAAACAATGAGAGCCCAACTTGCTAACCTATAAATAGATAAGAAGCCTGGAAGCCAAAGCCTTTTAGCCCATAAAACACCACAGTAGGAAGCAAGAAGGATTCACTGTGAATCTCCTTGATGTGCAGAGTTGGAGAGGCAACTGGGTCTCGGGGTTCATGTAGTTGAATCACAGGCTTACTGCTATGTCGGAGAGTACCAGCTCTGGCCTCTTCAAGGCCAGAGTGTCACCAGCTGGCTTCTCACACAGCCATAAGTTTAGGCACACATAGACGATCCCTGTTGCCACCTTCATTTCTCAGTGACAGACGAGTTTAATCCTGATTCCTTGCTCAGAGCACAGTCGCTTCTCATCTCGGCTGGTGAGAACTTTGTCTGCTATGTCCTGAGATCCAAGACTGCATCCAAAATGACAGTTCCAATCAAGGTCGGGGCTTGTATGCTAGTATAGCGTCTTCTCAAGAACTGGATCAGAAGGATTTCAGCTGCCTATTGTTCTGGATGAAGATTCTGAAGGCTATGAAAGGAACCCTTCCATCCCAAAGCCTTTCTCCCACCAATATGGGTCTTTCTACACAGCCAACTGTCATTTTCCCTCAAAGTTGATAAATCATTCATTGATGGCTCACCAGGTAGGCATTGGGCAAAACCCAACATATTGACTCTCTTATTGGTCTCCCAGTGGCTTGCATCAGACACCATCTCCCATTTTGTAGATTAGCAAACTAAGGTACAAGATGATGAAAGGCCTTGACCTTTGGAATAAAATGAGAGAGAAAGATTTGAACCCTGCTCACCTCCCTAGAATGCCCACTTCCTCTGTCTTCCATTCCTTGAACACAAAGAATAGGTTAGATTAGGAAACATGGTTTTGTTTTGGTTTTTCTTATTTATTTATTTAATGTATATGAGTGCACTGTCACTCTCCTCAGACACACCAGAAGAGGGCATCATCAAACCCATTACAAATGGTGGTGAGCCACCATGTGATGGCTGGGAATTAAACTCTGAACCTCTGGAAAAGCAGTGGCTCTTAACCACTGAACCATCTCTCTAGCCCCAGGTGACATGTTTTAAGAGGTTTGAAGATTGTAGGCATCCTATGTAAAAAGAACTTCCAGATCATATCAGAGTCTGGTTTGTACCTCTTCATTTGATTGTAGCACTGTCATCCCTCTCAACCCCACCTCTAAAAAGCAACAAGCATTAGTGCCAGACCACCCACCACCCAGCTTGTGGCACTGAGAAAAGTGTATCAAACACCAAGCATCCAGATTGTTCACACACTTTAAATGCACATGGTTCATATGTGGAAAGAATTCCATTTCACTTGAACTCTAGCAAAACAAATTTCTGTTTCTTCTTTGTTTTGAGTGGTATGGTTCTTGCTTTGTACGTTGGTGCTGGGCATCACTCTCACCCCCAAAGATATAAGCATCTGTCCTGTGGCTCTGCAGACTGATCTCAAAACATTGTTAATTGAGAAGAGACACAGCTAAGAACTCTGTATTTCTAGTGATGGTTCTGTTTTGTATTTTGAGACGGAGTTTCTCTGTGTAACAGAGCCCTGGCTGCCCAGGACTGGATTTTATAGATCAGGCTGACTTGGAACTCAAAGAGATCTACCTGCCTCTATTTCCTGAGTGCTGGGATTAAAGGTGTGCCCCACCATGCCTGGCTCTGGTGAAGTTTTGCTGAATAATTCCTAGCATCTGAAGATCATTGGATCCTTTTTACTGTTCTGTGATTCTGACTCCAGTCAATTTATTAAGATTGTGAGATAATTCTGCACTCATCCGAGTGGCTGTAAGACTTTTAGAAGCTCTCTACTTACATCCTGCTTGGATTTTATGGAATTGTACTTGCTGCTGGCTTCTCATAGACTCCAGCATCTGTTGGTGGAGAGAGAGCAGCTGCTCGGCTGCCCGGCAGATAGCATTGACAGTAAACAGCAAACACTAGCCTCAGCTCTGGTGTATTTCATGTATTGCACCTGTTTCTTTCTTTCATTCATGTATCACCAGGGGTGGGCCTTGGCTCCTGAGCCCAGGTATGGTGTCCCACATATTGCCAGGTGACCTTTACCAGATGGCCAACCCCCATCATCAACATGAAGTCTGTAACATTTTCTGTATTTGGAAACACACAACACAGAACTGGAATCTGCCCCCTGGTGTGACCTTCATGTACTGAGGGGTTTTTTTTTTTTTTTTTTTTTTTTTTTTTTTTTGTGCTAGGCCACATAGTAGGGCAGACATAGACATGACTGTCCTTCATCCTTGCAGTGACCTAGAGGTGGTAGCACGCTCTTGATTTAAAGGTGAGGAAGCAGGTTTGATAAGTATAATTGGGTGGCACAGCCGGTGATCAAGATACTAGGTGACAGGGTCCCCTCTGCCTGTCAGTAGGCTACTGCTAAGGATCGCCCTGAGGGCTCCTGTTCTCAAAGAGCAAAGGTAAGATGCTGAGGACAGGGTGCATGAGCCTTTTAGGGAGAAAAGGAAAGAAAATGAAATTTAAAGTGTTAAGAATGCAAACAAGTAAGTGGGGCTGGAGAGGCGACTTAGCCCTTTAGAGCACTGGCTGCTGTGGCAGAGAGCCCGCTGGCTTCCCAGCACCCATGTGTCCATCACAGCTGCCCGTAACTCCAGTTCCAGGGGATCTGGCACCCTCTTCTGGGCTCCATGGGCATCAGGCGCCACATGTGCTGCACACAAGAACATGCAGGCAAAATATCTGTGCGCTTAAGATGAAACTAAATACATCTCTGCCAAAGAGTATACCAAAAAAGGGTCGAGTGCCCAGACAGAGAGCCTCTCTAAGGGAGATGATCTAATTAAAACAGAACAGTGGTCAACACGCCCATTTCACTTGTGGTTGGGTGGCTTCTGTTAATTGTTTTGTTTTATTTTGTTTTGTTTTGTTTTGTTGTTTTGTTTTGTTTTAAATCTTCACTGGACTGAGAAAATCTGAGAACAAGAGGGGAGGCCTTCCCTAAGGATGAGCACTCCAGCTCATCACCCGTGCCAAACATTCATCCCTTCCGAAAACATACATACAGGATGTACATAGCATTCTACAGACTGAACAGGTTATATTTAGCAAAGTACGTGTATGCTCATATACCTACATGCATGCAATAACAATTTGTAAAACAACAACAACCACAACAACAACAACAAACCATGAATGTGAAGGAGAGTGGGCAAAGATAAATGGGAGGATCTGAAGGGAAGCGAAGGCAGGGAAAAGAAAGGTTATAATTAAATTATAATCTAAAAAAAAAATAAAAATCTTTGCTAGTTACATACCTAGAGTACCTTAGCCAATCATAAAACCAGGATTAATGGAATTCTGGAGGAAAAAAAAAACAGAAAGCAATTCAGAGCAGGGCATGTTACATTTCCTGTCAAATCAGGACAGGCTTGAATTTTTAAAAGACTTTTAAAGTAAATAGAAGATGTCCAAGCCTAACTCTACTAATCCTTATTCAAGAAATGTTGAAGCCAGTGAGTACAGGCCTGGCTTCAGTACCTGCACTGTGCCAAATGTCTGTGGTTGGGAGCCCATTCCGGGGTCCAGGTTCACTTCTCTGTTCATCAGCCCCCATGAGGTGTCCTGATGGCAGGGCATGGTCACCCCTCCACTGACTCTCCTGCTGACTCTGCTTCAGTAATTTTCTCTAGTCTCTGGGCTGGTATTTGAATAGCTCTGGTGCTGGGGGATTTGGAGCACCCATATGAATCCTGTGTCACTTCTTACTCCCTCTCAGTGTTACAGAGTCCTTCCCCGGGTTAATCTAAACTCTGCCTCTCCATGACAACATGGACAGATTGACCTCAGTCCTGTGTTCTTGGCAGTGTGAAGCCCAGTCCCACCCTGTCCCACAAGAGACAGATAGCACAGAAACCCATCATTCAGGTCGCTGGCAATTTGTTACTTTTAAAGATTTGTTTTCCGGGGAAAGCGGTCCAGCTCTGGGAGACCAGCCTCACTCAGTATTATACCAGGAACAATGTGCTTACTGTGTGGACTGTGTTTTTGGACACAAACAACCTGCATTGCTTAACAGTTTTGTGCAAACATGTTCTAATAGGCAGCAGTATGAGATTTGGTCCTTTTAGCTCAGGGCCAACCTGGCTATATTTCAGACTTGTAATAGACTCATTGGTTCCTACGCACCCATATCAGCTAGCTTACTTGTTTTGTTTCCTGTAATGAAACCTTTCACCTATTCTGATACCAGCAGGACCTGATCATCTTTGACTATTCCCATATTCGAGGCAGGATTTTCCTTTCTAGTCCAATGTCTTGGCAGGTCAGAAATAAAGCAAGCTCCCTGTACAGAGATCTGCCGGCGACTGCTTCACGGGGCTGAACTTAGTTATGAGAGAGTTGCTTCAGTATCTAAGACAGGGCTAGCCCCACATCCCCACTAATAATAACTTCTCCGCTCAGTCACTTCCCTTCTGTAATGGAGTTCAAAGTGCTTGCAGGAACTGCCTAATTAGACCATATTATGTTAGTAAGTCTGAGTGATGTGCTGTGTGATTAGCCCCATTTGACAGAGAAGGAATGCTGGGAACCTTGAGCATGGGAAAGCTGGGGGAACTGGGAATCTGCCCCAAGACCTAATTCAAGCTGTTTAGCAGGGCCTTGTTTGCCTGACCTTGTTTCACCCCTCCCTCAAAGGCTACTTCCTCAGGCCTCACCTTTCTGGAAACTTTCTTTCCCTAACACCACATTATATGTCACTACTCTCAGCCTGATTCATGTCTTTGTTTTCTAGGTAGGTGTTTGGGGGACATTTTGATTGATGACCACTTAGTATTTCAATTATCTTTTATCCTTCAGATAGGGGATGAAAGTTCCTTAAGCCAAGGACTATGTGTTCTTTATTTCCTGTTTATCCCAAATTGCCCTTGCATAAGACAGATGCATCAGGGCAGGAGTCGACATGGCTTTTATTTCATAATATGTTAGATGGATCTTTCCTGATCATTTAGATGGTGGGCTATGATGCTATCAATGATTAATATTCATACCCAGAATGTGATCCTGGAAAGGACACCAGGCAACAATCACCATGGTAATCGATCACCTACCATACTGTGTTATGTTGTAAGGAAGATGCCCAAAAGGGCAAAACTCTGTTTCAGGAACCTCCAGTCTCATGGCCTGGTTCTTCAGAGGATGCTCTTACAAAAAGTTCTGGGTTGCTTATGAACCACAGGCATTTATTCTTACAGTTCTAGGGGCTGGGAAATCTAAGATGAAGAAATCAACAAAGTTGGTATCTAGTGAGGGCAGGATTCTCATAGATTGTATCTTCTTGCTGCATCTTTTTGTGGTGTAAGGTGCTAATAAGATCCTACAAATAACTTTTTTTTTGCCTCAAGGTTATTTGTGACAACATAGGACACTGGTCATCTGCAAATAGTATATGGATAAGTGTGTCACAGCAGTTCATCTGTCTTCACACTGGCAGGAGCCTTTTCTGTGGGGCCTTCACAGGGGCCTGGGAACCTTTGGGAGCCTGGGCTAGGGCTGAAACCTGGGCCTTAGCTGCAGCTTTTGCCTCTGCCTTGGTTTGAACCTTGGGCTTTGGTTGGCAGAGCTTCTGCCCCTTGGCCATGTAGCTTCGAATCTACAGCTGAGTTTGCAGCTGGGGCCCTTTGGCATCTTGGGCTCGATGGCCTCTGCAAATGCACTCACTGCCTTTGCATTGTTGGTCTGCATCTTCTTCATACCTTTCTTGTTGTGCTTCTTGGCAAAGCGCATGTTCCTCAGGAACTTGGGGTCAACCCCCTTAAGAGATTCGTATCTTTGTGACTGGGGTTTCTTGATGCCATTTCTGTGCCATTTGCAGGACTGGTTGTGTGTGGTGTGGTTCTTGGACTTGGCTATGTGTGCATGGTAACCCGTGGCTCCCGAAGTGTCTGGCACCAGAAGATCTACAAATATCTTTTATAAGGACAATAGTTCTACTAGTAAGGGTAGGATATGTCACCTTCCAAGAGGCACACATCTCAAGTCTGTTGAATAGAAAATCAATGTTGACAAGTGTATTTTGAGGTGGAATAATACTGAGACCACAGCACTCATAGAAGAGATAAAGACACAGTGGTGTAGGGGTGGCATGGGATCTGCAACAGAGAGATGTGGCTTGGAGTCTCTGGCCTGCCACTCATGGGCGGTCTTGAGCAGATGGTTTCAGTTCTC
Source organism: Montemys delectorum (assembly GCA_019843815.1). Taxonomy (NCBI): domain Eukaryota; kingdom Metazoa; phylum Chordata; class Mammalia; order Rodentia; family Muridae; genus Montemys; species Montemys delectorum. The sequence goes on from JADRCD010228906.1 coordinate 7,138, forward strand.
CAAGCTCTAGATGTTTTTTTAAATCCAAACATTGATAATATAGAGGTGATAGGTGACTGATAGTATAGAGGTGATAAGTGACATGGTATCTACAAAAGCATTTAGCACAGTGGCTCATACGGAGCTAGGAATTAATAAATAGATTTTTGAACATTATTAGTGTGAGGATGGCAATTCTAAAACAAAAAGCAAAGGACACTTACAGAAGTTCAAAGAATGGCTGGTAAATGTCATGAAGGGGAGATCTGTAATCAGCCTGGAAAAAGACAGCTGAGGATTGTGGTTCTGAGGAGTCAGAAGGTTGGAGGAAGTCTAGGGAGGGCATGAATCAAGCTCAGGGGACAAGCAGGGACACTGGGCTGGGCTGGCTGAAGTGAAAGAATAATGCTGACAGTCATAAGCAAAGCATGAGCAAGGCTCCTATTGTGAAGAGGGCAAGTGCTTTGAAGATTAGTAACCAATGTTTTAAGACAAATTGCAAAGCAAGTACAAGCAATCGGAAGCCATGGCCAGCATTGCTGAGGATGGGCCCACTAACGTGCTGTGGGTGGAAGGCATCTTGGCTTTCCGGAGAGCACTTTGATTGTAGTTGTTAACAATCATTCCTTTCTCTTCAAAGTTCTGATCCTGGAGCACATTCATTTATAATCAAAGAGGCATGAAGAATTATGTGTGTTAAACAACCCCCAAACACTTGAATATGACTCAAATGTCCACTGATTGTGGAATTCTGAAATATTCTAAGCACCAATATGTCCATCTTGTGGGTTTTTTTTTTTAATTCAGCATTTCAATATGGTGAGGTAAATTTACATGGCTGATGTGGTACTCCATGTAAAAGAAGTTGGTTGGTGAAAGGTTGTGAGTCAGACAAATGTTGTAATAGTAAATTTGAGAATCCTATGTGTGTTTTCTAATGCACAGCAAAAGATCAGGAAGAAGACAAATCTAATTTTTCATGGTTATCTCTTGAAAGAGGGGAATGGGAAGGAAGATGTGGTGGTTTGAATAAGCTTGGCCCAGGGAGTGGCACTTTTAGGAGGTGCGGCCTGGTTGGAGGAAGTGTATCACTGTGGGGGTGGGCAATGAGACCCTTTGCCTAACCATGTGGGAGCCAGTCTTCTCCTAGTGGCCTTCAGATCAAGATGTAGAACTCCCAGCTCTTCCTGTACCATGCCTACCTGGATGCTGCCATGCTCCCACCATGGTGATAATGGACTGAACCTCTGAACCTGCAAGCCAGCCCCAACAAATGTTGTCCTTATAAGAGTTACCTTGGTTCTGGTGGCTGTTCACAGCAGTAAAATCCTAACTAAGGCAGAGGGCTGGATGAGACTTCTGTTTTGATCTACATTCTTTGTATTGTTTCCAAAGAAATACTATTCAGCTATTCTCCAAGTCTACAAGTAAAATTTTAAAAGCTTATCCTAGTACAGCCATATACAAAAGAGGATGGATAGCACTCAAAAAAATTAAAAATAGAATTTCCACACAATCTAGCCACGACTGAGTATGCACCCAAAGGAAATGATGTCAGGATGTTAAGAATTGTCGGCACTTCCTCATTCACTGAGACCCTATTCACAATGGCCAAGAAATCTAAGCACCCTTAATTGATAAAGAAAATATGGTATATATACAGAGAACTATTCAGTCACACAATAACTAAAGCCTGCCATTTATAACAATATGAATAGAATGGGAGATGCTGTGCTAAGTGAAATAAGCCAGGCACAGGAAGATGTGTATTATATAATCTTCCTCTTCCATAGTATCTGAAAGCTTTATCTCAGAATTGAGAGTAGAATTATAGTTGCCAGAAGCTGTGGAGACTAGTAGTGGTGGTGAGGAATAGGGAAGTGTTAACAGACACTTGTGGGGTACTCTTGAATAGTGGAATTACAGATGATAAAAATCTATTGTACATTTCTAAAAAGTAAAATAACAGATTTAAATTTTACACTATAAATGATAAACAATCAAGGAAAGGGGTCTGCTTAACTTAGTTACAGTGTTACCCAATGTATATATTTATCTATGAAAACAGTACATGTTTGCTATCATGTATCAGTTAAAAATAATCTTAAACCGGGCAGTGGTGGCGCATGCCTTTAATCCCAGCACTTGGGGAGGCAGAGGCAGGTGGATTTCTGAGTTCGAGGCCAGCCTGATCTATGGAGTTCCAGGATAGCCAAGGCTACACAGAGAAACCCTGTCTTGAAAAACCACTAATAATAATAATAATAATAATAATAATAATAATAATAATAATAATCTTAAATGGTTTTAGAAATGAAGCTGGGGGAAGGGAGCTTGGAAAAGCCCTGGAGTTTGATTCCCTACATCAATAGTTCAAACCATTTTATGATCATTAAATATGTTGAAATATGTTATAAGGTACACCTACATTTTTATTTGGAAAAAGTTCCCCAGTAAGTGGAGGAAACCCTACAAATTTTCAAAGTGCTCTCACCAAGGGCTTTACAAAGATTGGTGTATACAGAGAACATACACTTTTTTGGGGGGGTGGGGGAGTTTTCAAGACAGGGTTTCTCTGTGTAGCCCTGGCTGTCCTGGATCTCACTCTGTAGATGACCAGGCTGGCCTCGAACTCAGAAATTTGCTCTCCTCTGCCTCCCAAGTGCTGGGATTAAAGGCATGCACCACCACTGCCCGGCATAAACACATTTTTTAAAAGAGCAAACTGACAGTAATTATCTTGCTTTTGTGCGCCGTTCATATATATTCATGGCAGTTAGCTTTTTTCCTACAATAGTACTGTATAACAAAGTACTCCAAAACTCAATGGCTGAAACAAAACCCACTTTGTTTATAGCCCTGTTACTGGCTTAAAGATAATACCACTAGGCCCCTCCCAGGAACCTAGCAAGGGAGACCTAGCAACAGCTTACATCATCACCTGCTGCCAGGTGGGAGCTTACCTGGCATATAAGAGGGACTGCTTGGCTCCCCCAGCACTCGTGTGTGTGTCTGTCTCTCTCTCTCTCTCTCTCTCTCTCTCTCTCTCTCTCTCTCTCTCTTTTTCTCTCTCCTTTCTCTCCTCTCACATCCTCTCTTTCTCCCTTTGTTCTCCTCTGTCTCCTCCCACTCACTTCTCTGTCTCCTCTGTCACTACCACTTTTCCAGGTCCCCTTGCCTTCCCCCATAAGCTTCCTTTATCCTAGGCCTTTAGCATGGCTGGATTGTTCTGGGCGATGCCTTGGCATGGGCCCGCTGAGGTGCTCCCTCCCGCCGTGTTATACCATGTTACAAAGCATAGCAAATTGTGCCTGTGAGTCAGTCAGTCTATGTCGGGGTTAGCTCAAGAAAGCTTACTTCAAACTATAAGTTAGACTCTGTTTTTTCTTTAGGTATTTCCTAGTTCTTCGGCCAGTCCATGTTCTTGCAGCGATGGGAGACTGCAAAGTGTTGCTGTTCATTTATAGGCAATTCTGTTGGCCTGCTCTCAGGGACCTAGCAATTGCTTGGTCATCACCGGCCACCATCACTTGCCACCCCGGCACTCTCTCTGTTCCCCTGGTCTGTCTCCCTCTCTCTGTTCTAGGCGCCCCCGCAGCCTCCCACTGTCCTCATGGCTCGCTCTGCTTCCTCCCCAGGTCCTCACTCCTCCTTTCTCCCCCAAAAGCCCCATTTTACTCCAGATGTGTTGCATGATATAATTTCTCAGGGGTGCATCTTAGCTCCGCCCACCAAAAACCTCCTTGCCACATTATACTTTGTAACAGTCACCCCACGCCATCCTTGACTCATTCATTTGGAGTTGGTGCTCTGTTTTCTCTGCCCACATGACTACACCCAAATCAGTGGGAGAGGGAGATTGTTTCTAGCTGTAATGTCACATGACAGAGGCCAGGAACAGAGCTCAGAGTAGGATTTGGGACCTCTAGTGGGTGTATCACAATTTATAGGAGTTTCTTAATTTCTCCTTCTATACCAATATTCTCTTCAGTGGGCATGTATGAAAACAAAAAACATTTAATATGAACTTCTTGAGAAAATAGATGGTAAAGAGTTGGGGAAGTGGTACTTTGCTTAATGTTTGTCTGGTTTGGCTCCAGAATCTTCTGTCTGTGGACTGTGTCCAGCCTCACCTGTTGTTTCTACCTGTTGACATTCCATCTAGGCTCCGCCCAACAGTTACCTAGCAACAACCAGATAGGCCTGGCTTCCTATAAAAGGGAGTCTTTGGCCTCTCCCACTCCCCCTTTCTCCCTCTCTCCCCTTCCCCTTCCTCTCTCCATGTATTCCTGGCCCGCCTCTTCTCTTCTCTTCTCTTCTCTTCTCTTCTCTTCTCTTCTCTTCTCTTCTCTTCTCTTCTCTTCTCTTCTCTTCTCTTCTCTTCTTCTCTTCTCTTCTTCTCTTTTCTCTCTTCTCTTCTCTTTTCTCTTCTCTTTCTCTCTCTCTGTCCTTCTCTGTCTCCTCTCTTTCTCTGCCTCTACTCCCTTCTCAACTCCCCTTCCCATGCCCCCAAATAAACTTTATTTTTATACTAGACCCATCATATGGCTGGGGAGGGATGGGTCAGCGGGGAGGGATGCCTTAGCATGGGCCCGCTGAGCTACCCCTCCTACCGCACCATACCACACTCTATAAAACATATCCTTGGTTTTATAAAACACCTCGCCGCCAGTGTCCTTTATGATGTCCCTGAGACTCTGTTTTCTGATCTGAGCAGCTTTGGAGGCTTTTCTTTCTTGTGTCTGGATTTCCCCTCCTTTAATATGAGAGGTGGTGTACCTTAGAGAATATGCCAGAATCTTATATGATTTCCTGAGAAATACAAAACCATGACTAAGAATGATAGCCAGCCACTGCTGCCTAAGTGGGAACACACCGAAGCTACCAGGAGCCCTATCTGGAACATTTCACTGTTCCCGGGTGGAACCCCCGAAGTGCACATCTAGCTGCAAGTAGCATGCAGTGAAGGCAACAAAGTGTCAGGATGTTGGAGCGTTCTGCAGGGACATAACTCAGTACTCCAGACTCTTCTTGCTCTTGGTTTTTCCACGTCCGGTTTCACAAAAGCATCAAATCACAGGAAGGATAGACTTGAATGCAGTCTGCCTTGTTGTGTCCATGACAACACCAAAAATGCTGGGACAGAAATCACTCTTTCTTGTGCCTCATTCCTCCCTGCCCCACTCTGAAGCCAAAGGTGGGGGCTCAAATTCTGATTTAATGTTTGTGGGAGGAGGCAGTGGTCCTTTTCAGGTATGTGCAAATCTCCCACCAGGCTCTCCCAGCTCCTCAAGAAAAGACATCTGACCCTGTCTTTGGAGGAGGGTAGGACAGCAGTGGGTGGCAGAGGGAACAGGACATTGGTGGGTGGCAGGTGGGTGGCAGTACGGGTGTTTATGGGTAAGTGAGAGAGAAAGAAAGTTTTTCATGATGAAAATATTCAATTCATGGCCCTTTAAACCCTTACCCTGCTCTGTCTGTTGTCATGGTTACTCAAGTCTGCTTCCTTCCCAATTCTAAGCCATTCCTTTCCCTTGTTTCTCAGGTGTTTAGAGAATTCCCCAGCCCCACCCCCAGATTCTGCCTGGTTTTTCCAAAGTAGGGATGGGAGCATTCTCTCTTGTAACTTTAGACACTCAGCTCCAAAATACACATTTCAATTAAGTAAATATTCTTTGGCCACCTCATGTAGCCTTTGGGGGAAGGCAAGCAGTGTCCTCTGGATGGAAGGGAGAGAACATACCAGAAGGTGTGTTTTCAGCATCTCTGCCCCAAGCTTTGTCCAGGGGTGAGGTAATCATGTATTCATGCATGTGAATTATTTGTCGCAAGTGCATGCATGCACAAAACATGTGCAAGAAGCCACCAGTTTGGGATAATTCGTGTGGGACACAAACTCTACCCTCCTTCTAGCCTCAATCCCTTTGCACCTGCCACCAATTAATCTTTGGTTCAAACTCTGCAGCTGGTTGGGAATAGGCAGCCTTTGCAGGCTCATCTCCAGATGAGTCACACAGAGGAGGGGTGGGAGAGAGGCTGCAACAGCCTCTGTGGTGACACAGGGAGTTTCCAAGCAAGAAGCATGTGTTTATGGGAAAGGGATCGCCACAAGTGAGTGAGGACAAAGGGAGGGGAACCCTTATGTGCTGAGATTAGTTCAGCCACCATGGAAATCAGCATATGGAAGTCCCCCCACAAAACTGCTGCATGACCCAGTTATGTAAACCGGAAGGACTCTAAATCAACAAGGCACAGAGATCTTTGCACATCCGTGTTCACTGTGGCACTGTTGCCAAGCTACGCAGCCAGCCTAGATGTCTGTCAGTGAATGGATGGAAAAAGAAAATGTAGTTTGCATGAATATGTGAAGTCTTATGCAGTTGTAGAGAAGGTTGAGGTTATGTCATTTGCAGGAAAACTAATAGAGTTAGAAGTTATCATATTAAGCAAAATGAGACTCGGGAAATAGAACATTTTTTTTGTTTTCTCTCATTGGTTAACTCCGGACTTTAGATAGATACGTGGAATCATTTTTATACCTATGACAACAAGTAGACACAAGACTGACTGGGAAACAAACTGGCACTCATGAGGGGGAGGGGCAGAGTGCAAGGGTCATACCAAGAAGTATGTGGTAGCTCATATAAAGATAGTTTTATGAAACTGTCACTGTGGACAATGAATTTATGCCAATAACAGTTTTTAGAATGAATGAACCTTCCTCAATCCGACACTTCTTAAGAAAACAAGGGGCAGGAAAACACTCCCTGGAATCTTAGAGAAAACAGAGGGACAGTCTCCAGGACAGGCTACTACTTTAGCAAGGGCCCTTTGACCTCTGCTGTTGGAAGATATCATTTTAGTAAGTTTCTGATTCTTTCTCAAGATAGCTGATGCTAATTAACTAGATTTGACAAATTATTTCATCAAGCATGCTTTATTTAAAGCCACAGCCGAAGCTGCACCGTGGAAAATGCAAACCCTTGTTCTGATTATTTGGAAAGAAAGCATTACAAACAAATCAATGTGAGCTCCTAAGGGCCACCTTTCTGAGTGGGAGCAGGCATGCCATCCAGTAGGACAGAGGGAGACACAGGATGTTATTAGAGGTGGCTTAGACTGATAGTAATAATGGATAAGTTCTCTGCTAAAATGAATGCTTCAGAGGGATGAGAAATGGACCACAGTCAAAGACTCATTCTGGGACAGAAGGGAATGTCGTGGGGTCGCTCTTAGCACTCTAGACTGGCTCTAGGAGAGCTGGGAGTAGTAGTTATTTATTTCTGAGGTCCTCTCTTGAGTCTTGCCATCCTTTGTACCACCCATGTGAGCCTGGTTCCAGGCAGAGAGAGATTGGTGTGAGTCAGCATGTAGCAATTGTGAAATAGTTGTTATGGATACAGGCTCTACAAAAGATCACCCCAGGTTCTGCACTCTGAATTCCCTAGGGGGCGTTGCATGAGGGAGAGCTAGCATGCTTGTGATAGTGCATGTATTGTTCCACATGTTATCACACCATACAGCTCCCTCTGGCCTCTTTACCTGGAAAATTCCTTTAGAACTTGTGTTTTATGAAATATTCTGTGGCCCTGTGGGACAGTCAACTGTGCCATCAGGCAGAAAACGTGGTAAAGTCGAGAATTCAGAAACTCCGGTACCCTCACACCTTAGGATGGTAGGTATTTTATCTACTCCTAACTAGGTTCCTGGAACAACACATCACCACGGCACCCCATGGAGAGGACATGATAATCAGTCACGTAGGGGCAGTACTTTTCAACATGGCAGAACACAGGCCTACTTTGGACTCTTTTGTCAGAATGATAAAGTGTTCTGGAGTAGACAGGACTTTTGAAAATAGTTGTCTGGTGGAGGCTTGGCTGTGCCTTTGATGTCCTATAGAGGACATCTATCACAAGCCATAAGCATGGATGGGCCAGGTCACTGCAAGGAGGAAGATAGAAAAGTGTCTTGGATTTCTTATCCATCCATTCAATAACTGTTTTTGAGCAATGACCAGGCCCCGGGGTTCTGACAGCTAACATCATCATCATTACGTCATCACCAGCATAGGCTCCTTTAGAAACATTCTCCTGTACTCATGATCAGACTTTTCTTTAAGTAATGACTTGTCCCAAGTAAAACTGGTTACTTATGAGCTTGATTTTAAGAAGCAGGAACATGATGTCTTCTGCCTCAGGAGACTTAAAGAAGCCCTTCCCAGAGAGCTCACTTCATAAATGCATCTGGGACCTCAAAGTTTGATAATGACATCTCCTAACCTGTGACTACCACGAATTAGAACCAGTCTCTCTGTCTCACCATAATCTCCCGCTCCAAGCCATGATCCCACACTCCACCCCAGGTCTGTGTTCTGGAATAGTACATTTAACCTCCTGTATTCACATTACATGGTCACAGATTCAACCATGCACAGACTGAAACTTTTTTTTTTTAATTGCATGTGTACTAAGTCTGTTCAGATGTTTTCCTCTTGTCATTATCCTTAAAGGAATGCAGAATATCAGCTACCTACACAGAATTGTATTATACTAGATAGTCAGTAACTTTAGAGATGCTGTAAAAGATATCGGGGCATGGAGGTGAAGGGTAAACGCTGTGTCAGAGTATATAAGAGACCTGAGAATATATGGACTTGGATATTCATGAAGCCCTAGGACCAATTCCATGGAGATATTGACAGAGAGGTGACTACATCTCACTTTTTCTTACCATCAATAATAGGAGAGACTATGGTGTTTGTCTCAAAGAGTTGTTGAAAGATTGAATGAGTTGATATGTGTAAAAAAAAAAACTCAGAATAGTATGTGGAATATGATGGAGAATCAATAATTATAGTCAAGTTGATGGTGATGGATGATGATGGTGGTGATGATGGAGACAATGGTGATGATGATGCCAGTGATGGAGACAATGGTGATGATAATGCTGGTGATGAAGGTGATGGTGGTGATAATGGATAATGGTAGTGATGATGGTGGTGGTGATGGAGATGATGGTGATGGAGATATGGGTGCAATGATCAGAGAGATCTCAGTAAACTAAAAATGAAAGGCTCTGGTCACCTTGAAGAGACGGAGGATATTTCACTAGGAGGTGATTTGTGATACCACCTACTATTGTTTTCTGAACAGACCAGCTGCAATAGAAACTATATCACTTAGCTTCCTATTTGGTAAAATACATGTGTTTTTCCTCCTTCTCCCTGCCTCATTTCCTTCTTTCCCTCTTCTCTTCCCTCTCCTAATTCCCTTTCCTCTTCTTCTTAACATAGGATCTTGCTATGTGCAGCCCAGGCTGGCCTTGAATTTATGATCCTCCTTCTTCAGCTTCAGTGTATGGATGATAGGCAGATACTACCACATCCAGCCACGAGTTTTCTATAGAAACAAATCAGTGATTTTTATAAACCACTTCGGAAAGGAAAAATGATTATATCATCATTGTGACTCTCTTCCTGTCTTATCTGTGCGGATCTTTCTCCTGCCACTAACACACATAAGGTAGGTTATGTTTCATTTTCTATTGTCCATTAAAGCACACTTTAAAATGTTTGGAAATGCGAGAGTTACTATTAGAGTTTATTGCATATAGTTTATTAACATCCAATCTTTAGCTCACTATGGGGTGAGTCCAGAAAGGGCTGAGCAAAATGAAACCCAGACAGTAGGCAAATGACACAAAGCAACTTACAAGGCCCTGTGTTCATTCAACACCAGAGAGTGCAGCAAACGAGCAAACCCCCTGCCTGGGACTAAATACACAGTGGGTGCTAGGTATTGAAGCAGATGCTGGGAAGCATCAGGTCACCTCTTTAGAATTGGGCAAAGGAAACTGCAGCTGATGGTCACTTTCTTCTAATAATTCATGCTAAAATTATTAGACATTATCTCTGCTCTTAGCACTTCCCTGGAGGCTCTATGGTGTTTTATTTTCTTAAATGCTTGACTAATAACCTTTGGAGTAGCTATGGCTAGCAACTCTTTTCCATAGTTGAACAAAGAGAAGCTCCCGAAGGCCAAGTAGCTTTCTGAAGACAACAACTTACAAGTGGGGCAGAAGTAGAAATTAATCCAGGCCCACGTGACTCAAAAAGCTTACGTTCACAATCACAAGGCCATAGTCCCTTCCACATTAATGTGGGATATCTTGCATAGCCTCTAGGGTTATCTGTGTTGGACAAGTAATACAAATGCCCCCCCCCGCCCCGCTCCCAAAAGGAGATCATGAACCGTAAAAGCAACAGAACCACATTGCCTCTTACCCTGTGGCTCTTCAGACAGTCCTTTAGCAGTGGGTCTGAAACAGAGTTGAGTTTGTGAACCAGCATCTTTTTGGACTATGTATCTGTAGAGGAAAAATACAGCCTGGGCCCAGCATTGCCACGGTAAGTGAGCTATGCATCACCGCCGCTCAGCAAACCATAAATAATAACAGCAATTCATAAAATCAGACTCATGTGCACCAATGCCATCGTTCAAGTGCCGCCCATCCAGGAGCCCAGCACATCTGCTGCTATAACTCAGGAGAAATCCGACTCCTGGTATTTCTAGTGAGCAGTGTGGGATAGCTACTTTTTAAGAAGCCTGGAATAATCTTACATACTTTGGTGACTATGCAATTGACAGATAATTTACTTCCCATTCGTCAACATCCTCAATGAAGGAAAATGTTGTTTTGATTAATATGATGATTTAATGGGGGAACAGAGGGGGAAAAAGACCAATCTGAAAATCGAGCATTTGGATAATTTATGGGCAGCATGGCACAGGAAAGTCTGCATCAGGTTCTGGGCAAGAACGAGTTATGTGCTTCAATAAAGAGCTTATAAATAAACATGAAGGCCCAGCAATCCTGAACTTCAGGATTAATCTCATCAGAACCAATAAGGGATGCAGCTTCAAAGAAGATGATCTAGGGCAGAGTGCCCAGCTCAGCTGACAACTGGAGGAAAGAGAATGCTTTTGGAGAAATTAAAAACCCCTCTTTGTTACTTGTCTTTATTTTCAAGACTAAGTAGAAGAGTAGCAAAGGTCTATATCTCTATGCATGTAATCTCACAAGTGTAAGCCAGAGTGAAAAGGCTTTGCAATTTATTAAGGCCAACATGAGATCCCAGAGAGCCAAATATCTGTGTGCACAGGGAAATATCGAGCCTACCTTCATTTCTTTTTATAAGATTTAAAACCCATACATGGAGGGCTTGGGATGGAGCTTAGTGTGGTACAGCGCTTGTTCAGAACACCCCCAGCAAACCCAACCGCCTGGGATTTAAGTCTCTCAATCCATCTCACCCCTCTCTCCTCCCACCCTCCCTTTCTCCCTCTTCCCCTCCCCTGTATGTTCTCTTTCTCCCTCCCTCCCTCTCTATCCCCCTCCCTCCTCTCTGTCTCTTCCTCTCCCCTCCCCTGTGGTACATGCACATGAATATGTGAATGATACTCTAGTCTTTGCATACATGGAGGCAAGGGCAAGATACTGGGTGTGTTTCAAGCTTGCTTTTTCTGCTAGACTGTCTACTGAGTTGTGCCAGTGAGCTCTTGGGACTGGCCTGATACTCTCCCACCCCAGGGCTAGAGTTATGTGCATGCACAGTCCACAGTCGTAGGTGCTGGGAATTCAAACCTAGGACTTCAGAGCTGCAGAAGAAGCATTCTTACTTGCTAAGCCACTTCACCAGGCCCTCACAGGAAGTCTCTTAAAGATGAGTACACTTGCTTGCTCTTCCCTATTTACTGAGCTCTGTGGGGTCTCTAATGCAGCCTAAACTCCTTTGGCAATCATTTCTGGGGCTGCTAGGGAAGTTCAGGGGCTCATTGACTCCTGCTCTCCTTCTCTGCACTGTGGATGTCCTTTTGGTACAAAGACTTGGAGCTGAGAAGTGGTCATCCACATCAGGGATCAAGAGCAAATAAGGTTAGCAGCATCAAGGGATGCTAGGGGCTCATTTGCTCACAGGCCAGTTCACAGGCTGCTGCTCAGTGGCCCAGGCTTTCCCTGGTTTCCCTACTCATCACCTCTTTTGGGGTGTGGCTGAAGGTGGGATCAATGTGTTTAAGAGCATCCTTGGCCACCTTTTCAGTCTCAAATGAATGACCTCAGGTGGAATAATGGCTCCAATCACATCAGCCTATCGTCAGCTCACAGATGCCTTTTACATGCTTTTGAGACATGTCGGAGGCTCAGTGTTTGCACATCCTGTGGCCGTTCAATTGTTTCAATACATTCACTGAAAAGGTAAATGTCTCCACTAAACTACTTCAGCATCTTTGTCAGAAAAACCATTGCCTATTTGTGAGTTGTCTTGATGCAAGCGGCACTATTATTCATCTTGAAACCCCAAGTCTGGAACTGCCCCTGGCCCTCCAGCTTTGCTCCATTTCAAAGTTACCTGGGTTCTTTTAAGTTTACTGAATTCCCATGAAAATAAGACACCTGCTTTGTTAATTTTTATATCTAAAAAAAAAAA
>JADRCD010228907.1:0-11603 GCA_019843815.1 Montemys delectorum
TTTTTTTTTTTAATGTCCATGACTTCTACCAAATCAGAAAGATGATGATCAAAGAGAGAGATTCTTTATTGTTAATTGAAGCATTAGGATATAAGCCCAGAAAACATAAACATTAAAATAATACAATACTGTGTTAGCTATCAGCCTCTATTTCCATCACTGGGAAGACGGAGACAAAAGGATCCTGAATTAGAAGCCAGCCTGGGCTACAAAGTAAGTTCAAGGCTAGCCCAAGATATATAACAAAGTCCTGTCTCAAAATCCCAAGCTCAGTAGTAAAGAGTTTGCCTAGTGTGCGTGAAGTCCTGGGTTCAGTCTGCACCACTGAAAGCAGTCATGTGATAGATACCATTGTGGGCTGAACAGCTGGTCTCCAATCCGTACAGTGTAGCATACTTAACGGCTCAAGCAAGGCAAGAGAGAAGTAGTCTGTAAAACGGATTGGGAGAAAGTAGAGTAAACAAGAGGGAAAATTGCAGTTATTTCTTCCTGCAAAATGCTTCTCTTCTTTGTGCCTGAGACTGCTTTAATCCTTGGTCTAAGCTGGCCTGGAAGACACTATGCTGTAGAGGTAGGTCTTGAACTCATAACACCTCATATACCTGACTCTCCAAAGTGTGGGCCTTAACAGGGGTGGCCCACTATGCAGCACTGTTTGTCTTGACAGTACTGGGGACTGAACCCAGGGCCTCAGGTGTCTACACAGGCTCCCCAGTATTGAGCTGTATCTAGTTCAATTGGTTTGGTTTCAGACCTTTCAGACTCTGTTATACCACTGCTCTTTCTAGAGAGAACGAGAATGGTAGGAATGGGCAAGAGGGTCTCTTCTCCATTAGCTTCTTCCTGCATCCGATTTCAGGATAGTTCCGTGAAACAGCACTGAGTGGACACTGAGTGAAAGAACTACATACCAGTGATTCTTCAAGCCGTTCACTCAATTATATCACCCAGGAGCAGGGCATTAAAGCAAGCAGAGGCCCAATGGCTGCCCTTGGCTGATGAAAGTTTGTACATGCCATTGACCTTCAGGGTTTTGAGAGACAAAATATACTCAATAAATAGTAAAGAAGAAAATCCTCACTGGACTTACTAAAATTCAATTAATATGCTCATTGTGTAAGATGTTCATATTATTGTAGTTTAAAACTCTACCATCCAAATACGAGGACTACTGGCCTGATGGAGTTCTTCAAATTTAATTAAGTTGAAGCAAATTTAATCAAATAAGTATGAGTTAAAGGTGATTACACTGAAATTCCAGTACCTTAGGCCCACACGCCATATTTCAGTTGACTAGCAATCATGTGTGGCCAGTGAGTGCCGTGTTGGAGAGCAATCTACTACCCAGAAAGTTCTATTGACAGCTCTGCTATGGGGTATAAAACTTAGCTGACTTTAAAGACACAGAAAGTCATATTCTCTTTAATATTCTGACACCTTACATAACAGATTTATTCTGTAGACTTTCTGCTTTAAGAGAACACGGGGTTTCTTTTTGCTTAAGTTTAAAACAGAAACACGCGTTTTAATCTGCACAAGATACGGCGCCTCAGCAACTTGTGAGTGAGAGCGAATGTAGCCAGGAGGGGCTCCTTCAGTATTTTTTTCCCAGAAATATCAACTTTCACATGGTGTTAAAAGTTGTTTCGGTTGGCTGAATCCAGACTACTCCCTTGTGGACATTTGCTCCCCTTGCAGGGGCATCCGAAGGACTCTTGTGATCAGAATTTCAGGTGGTCTTAGCTCATTTTTCCAGAATGCATGGGGAACCAGCGGATATATCACACGGAGGGAGGCAGTAACTGCCCATCCAGCCCAGCATGCTGACCCCCACTGGAGCACAGGCTGAGGGATCAAAGGACAGCATGCATTCCTCACAACACATTTAATTGTGCAATCCTATACCAGAGAACTGTTTTCTCTGACCCAGACTGGTAATCAGCTTATGCCTGAAAGCAAGGGAAGGGGTCATTAATTATACAGTGAGCCAGGCGGGTTTTATCCGGATCACTTTGGTATGGAAAACTGAATGCAAAATGCCTTGAACTGGTGAGTTTCTATGCCCCTTCCATAAAAGTGGAACATGCAAGGCTTTAAACCATTCCTTATTTTGAGAAGAAAGAGTAAGTCCCTAATTAGAAATATTGTTGGCAGGCTGTAGAGAGGAAGAGAAAGCAGGACGGTGGAAATGGAACTGCATTGTATTAGGCTCATGTAGAAGGTATGTGCATGTCTGTAACATGACTCTCTCCCCTCTTTTATTTACAAAGTATGTAGAAGGTTTAGGGGAAAACAGAGATTTTCTTATTTTATTTTATTTTTTTAATTTTTTCTTGTTTTGTTTTAAAGCTGTCACAGTGAACCATGGAGTTTTAACCCTCTTTACCCCGAAGCAAACTGAAAACCTTCCCATAAGAATCAGGGGAAGGGGACGAATCAAGAAGGGAATTCTTTCCAATGTCTTGCCCTGAACTCCTCCAAATTTGGGACAAGTGGCTGCTTGCCTTTGGAATCAGATATGCTTGCCACATATGAGACAGGGAAGGACTCGGACCTTACAAGAGGCTGCCCCAGTTGTGGCAAATGCCAACAAGGTCATAGAGTCTGGGTACAGGCTGGCTCTGGCTGGTGGAACAGGAGAGATGACGAACAGTGCATTTGTCAGTTTCCATCTGTCCACACAGCTACCACTCTCATGCTCTCCTGTGGCCCTGTGCTACCATGGTGGAAGTGGCCTTGGCCTAAAGCTCTGTGCATTAAAGGCCGCATAGCCTTAGCTGGACCATTGCTCCATAGATTTCTCCTTCCATAAAACAAGGCTGCCACACTGCTCTGAGGAAAAGATAAGATTGTGTTCGTAGAAGCCCTGGTGTGTTGTATACCCTGGATTACTGTTAGCTCCTATGGTTTTCATGAGCTGGTGGGCGTCTTTCCATGATAGTCCCCAGGTTCTGAGTATCATCTACACCCAAATAAAACATGTCTAGTATGACCACCCTCTTAGGCCTCTGCCTTCAACTTTGTGAGATGACGAATGACTGGGACAAACAGTGTTTCTGCCCCCGATCCCCGGGCCTTCCTTTTTATTCTCTCTGCTTTCACATAAATGCTTTCTTCCTGTGATTTCATGACTTGGCATTGAAATCAAGAGGCAACTGGAAGAGGACTCCAAAGTAGAAGAAAGGAGGAGGTTGTAGAGAGGTAGGAGCAGCAGGCTGGAGTAGCAGAGGTAAGGAGTGTCTGTGGATGCAAGCAAGAGCTGAGAGGGAAAGCTGGCATTAAAACCAGGAAGGGATGAGGGGTTTAACTTCTAAGGCTATTGCATGTGTGTGTGTATGCATGCATGCATGTGTGTGCGTGCCTGCATGTTCACTGGGGTTTGCAACTGAACAAGTTCTGGCTAACTCCTGTGCACAAACCTTTTTGCAGATGATGTCCTTGCTGACCAGTGCCCTTCCACCTCACCAGCATTGGCATCTGCTCACACTGATGAAGTGTCTCGCTACCTGAGGCACAATAAGATTTGCAGAGCTTCATATCAGAAGGAAAATACAACATCAATAATCAAACCGTGAGAGCAGTTTGTACATCCTGTGTGTGAGGCTTGAGCTGGGGCTAAGGCATATTCACTGTGGAACGTTGTGCCAGGAGACAGAGAGCTAGAGGGGAATGCTAGTTGCTTTGTGGCTGCCTCAAGGGCTACATCCTAAAAGAGTGTAGCTGAGAATATAGTTTTCCACTGGCCCAGGGTCTATTGTTCAGGTGCAGGGTGTCATGCTCAGAGCCCAGCATGCAGAGCTGTGCCCTTTATGAGATCATTCTGCAGCTCCATTCAGTGACTTAGACTTGCAGGGAACTCAGAGGATCATGCTAATACATTTGAAGTGCTTCAAGCACTGAGAAACTTGGTGGTCTCCCTCCCTTCATGGAGTCAAAAGTAAACACAAGGCCAAGTTACACAAGAAGGTAGCACAGACCAGGGGCTTGTTTTATTTATTTATTTATTTATTTATTTATTTATTTATTTTATTTTTTAAAACTATTAATTGCTTGGACAATTACAACTGAAACACCAAATGGATAACTTTGAAAAAGTTTTGGAGTCCTGGGCAGTTGTTACTCTAAGTATGTACTTAGGTTGGTCACTACTGGATTTATAGTTGACAAGGGCAAGAGAAAGCAGGCGGATGAGGAAGGCAAATGTGTATGAGAATGTGTTGACCTCAGTAGGTGACAGCTAGATGAGTCATTAGGCTTCCAAAACTCCACCAAGTAACCTGGACCACATGCACTTTGGATTATCTGGTAGCACAAAGACATTTTGATTTATACCAATCTTTAAGCTGTTCTTCAATAAGATCAGTTTTGGGAAGTTATCTGCCATGATAACTTTTAAGTTATGTACGCCTTTTACGTTCCTTCAGGACCTACTGCCATCATTGTTCAGAATGCTGACATAATCTGTCTGAGAGCAATGAAATCATTGCTATGTTACTATGGCATGTCCTCAGGACAGCACGGGTTACATACCCTCTGCACAGAATATGATCCCTCCATTCACACCAGTTGTGGGATGGAGCAGGGGAGTCCCTTAAAAGCTAATGAGCACACTTCCTTCTCATTTAACAGAGGCTTTTTGGAGATAGGATTTCTTGACCCTGAAGATCAAAGCTTGGTTGCCAGCTTACAACCGTGGTTTTATTACTTGACTTTTTGCGGGGGGGGGGGAGGGGTAAGGGAGAGGCCTCGTCGGCACCATAAAGAACACATCATAAAAATGATTTCTTTTCATTGAGAACTTATTCTTTATGAGCCAGGGATACCTGTAGCCCCCTTCTGTAAAATCTGCCGAGAAATCCTCGTCATTTCTCCCTGGCTGTCAGAAGCACTGCTGAATCCTCCCTAGACTGGGAATGTGAGGATGATCTTTACCCTCTTTCATATGACCAACACTTAATATAATGATCATACCACGTAATAGATGCTCAGTAAATTCTCTTGACCCCATCCATCGAGTGAATAAATGAATGAATGAATGAATGATGCAGGATGATCATACTTCACTGAATCAAGTTTTCTAAATTTGGCAAGAATGATCTCAGCTGGGAGAACTAGAAGAACTCTTGGAGTTTTAACTCTGTCACCAGTCACTTTTAGCTTAAAGACCGCATCTTCTGAAGGGCTTTAGAACGTGTGTCAGAAAGCCTTTGGAAGGTCACTTTACAGGTCCGTCCTTCCTAGAAGCGGAGTGCAGAAGAAACAGAAAGCATTCTGCACTTTCTTGGAAGCCTTTATTATGAAGCAAGATTCTCAAAGGCAGCAGCAACTAAGAGGCTAAGCTCCTAGCCACATTTTTCTGATTTCTTAAAAGTGTTTTGGAGAAAAAGAAAAGGAGGAGGGGGATGGAGTGGGAGGAAGAGAAGGAGAAGAGGGAGGGGAAGGGTGAAGAGAATGAGGAGGGGGAGGAGAAGAAAGAGGAGAAAGGAGGAGAGGAAGAGGAGGAGAAGAGAGGAGGAGAAGGATGAAGGGGAGGAGGAGGGGGACCGGGAGGGGGAGGAGGAGAAGGAGAAAGAAGGAGGAGGAGAAGGAGAAAGAAGGAGGAAGAGGAGAAGGAGGAGAAGGAGGAGGAGAAGGAGGAAATGCAGATGTTTACCAGGTCCCATGATTCTGGCCACTGCAGCTCTGCAGCTATCATTTGCTCTGTTAAGCTGCTCCACAGTCCTTCGATTCCACAATGCACATTTTCTTCTTAGCGCCAGATCTGGTAAAAGACATCCCAGTGTCTCTTTGGACAGATCTGTAGCTTCCAACAGGCAATCAATGGAGTTCTTCAGGGAAAGCCAGTTGCAGTTTCTACCTCACACCTTGGTACACTAATAACATTAATTTCACTCAGCCTTTGTAATCAGAGAGTCCCATCTACAGACGTTTATTTGAAGATGTCTGGGGGCCCACACAGGAAGGAACATAGTAATAATACTTCCTCTAAAGGAGGCCGCTCCACGGAGAAGGTAGAGATTGAAGAGCAATAATTACACCTGAAATGTTAATAACTGGATGGCTTTTCTGAATCCTTACAAGTATTTACATTTAAAAAGATAAAATTGCTTGAAAAATTAGATGAAGAATAAGAGCAGTTTCGGGGGAAAAACCGGGCAATTTTCTTTTTTGTTGTTGATGTTACTGGCTGGTTCCCTCAGCAACTGGAGTCTTTGTGAGCCTGGAAACTGAAGGGACCCATTATCATGCAAAGCACCCTGGAACTAATGGCTCTGTACGTCTCCTACGGGAGGGGATTTCTCAAACCAAAAAAAAAAAAAAAAAAAAAAAAAAAAAAGAAGCAGAAGAAGGAAGGGAAAAGGAGTGAGTGAAGCCTTCTGCGTTGGGACTTTTCAGTGTGAGTTCTTGCCGTATTGCCAACATTATTCTGTGGCTGAATGTCCACTGCACGAAGAGAGAGAAGAGACTTAGAGAGTCATAATAATAAACTCTGAATCTCAGGTTACAGTAACGGATTAGAACTTTTAATAATTTTTGGCACATTTATCTTTACAAAGATCACATAGTAAATATTATCCACAGAGATTAGGAAAGTATAGAGAAAAACATCAAACTAGTGTTTTGAGTGAATTATGAGTGAATCTTTTCTTGTCTCTCTCTCCCTCCTCTCCCTTCTTCCTCCTCCTCCTCCCCCTCCTCCTCTTCTTTCTTTTCACTGTTTAAAGTAGCTATATATTTAAATTTAATATTAAGGACAGAGATGATGCTGGTACACTAATAAAGCAAAGAGTCCCAAATGGAGCACTTCTGGTGGGGACTATTTCTTCTGTCCCCCTGCAGCCTTGCTCTAGGCCTGGGTGGGAGCTGGGTCTTCCTGAACAGGGGCAACAAACCAGTCATGCATGCTTCAAGCTTCGATTTGGTCTCAGGAAGGAGAGGTTCCCAGGAGATCATTCCCTCTTGCTCTTCTTCCCCTGGAAGCCTGTCTGGAGCCCAGGCTGCTCTTGCCCCAGTGCATTGTCGCTTGCCTCCTTGGGTCAGATGTGAGCCAGGCTAAGAGGGAAGCAAGGGGTTTTATGGGTATGCAAGCCTCCGATTCCATTAGGAGACTATTTCAAAGTGACTGATGACGTTACTCCAGTGGCATCCGTAGCAGCAATCTTGGAGAATAGAACAAAATGGCCACCAGAAAGTAGAGAAAGACAAACAATTAACTGTCAAGAGTTTTAGACATGAATGAGAGGAGAATAATCGAATCCTGAGGACCTACCACTTGACGGGGACTTCTCACTTCTTTCACTTTGTGTTTCCCGCTGCTCATGGCACATCCAATTTCACCCTGACATTTTGAAGCAGGTGCCAGAAATCATCTTGATTCATCTCTCTGAATTTCAGTATCTCTTTATAAGAACTCAATTTATTAATATAAAAAATCAATTAAACCCCCAATCTAGAATAATTTCTCCATATGTCAAATATCTAAGACTCACTCAAGTCAGTTTTTCATTAATGACATTTTTGGATTTATTTTATATTTCACTTGAATCAGTATTTAAGTGGGCTCATTTACAGCAACAGATTTTTTATTAAATTATATTTTGTTTCTTTTCCACTTTTCTTTTTCTTTGATTTTCATTCTCTTTTATTTTCTGCTTCTTCTTGTTGTTGAAAAGAAAGCTCTGTCATTTCATGTATTTGAGCAGTTTTTCCTGTCTCCTATATAGTGTGTTTTGGGGTTTTGTTTGTGTATTAGTAGTTAGGCCAAGAGTTTTGATCAGATTTATGCTCAATTTGGTTTTTCCCAGACGAGCTTGTAGATGGTTCTACCAGAAGGCAAAACATATTTGATTGTCTCTCACTTGTTAATATTACCAGATGTAGATAACCAATGCTTACAGAAAGTAATTTACCAGGAATGTAAAATGGTAATTTTTCCTTTTAAAACATTAATTGCACTTCTCCTTTCTTTTTCATCCTTCCATACCCTTCCATATACGCTTCCCCTCTCTCCTTCAAATTCATGGCCTTTTTTCCCCAATAATTGTTATTGCAAGCGTAGATGTGTAAGTACATGCATATATTCCTGTGTTCAATGCCCTCAGTAGAATGATGATGCTTTAATTCTGTCTGTCCTTCCTCGTCCAAATTCCCTTTGACCTATCATTAGAGTAACCAATGGGTACATTAGTATGAGAAAGGCAGGATAAATGTTTGATTCTGCTCATTTTTTCCCAATGTAACACTATATACATTAGGATTACAATACCACATATGCTATGTACAGTTGCATTATATGAATATTAGCATCAGAGAATGACTCATTGGGCTGTTGCTTTGTTTATATTGTAATACTTTCATGGAAACAAACATGCTAATATGTTTCAGTACACTGCAGCTATTATCTTTATTGATGAGCAAATTAAATAATTTTTGCTAGTGAAAGCCACTTCAATTTGTCTCCTGAGGACTTTTGAAACTAATTGAATACTTTTGGATTGATTTAAAGTTATCTTGGCATACAGAATATGTCTTATATTGCCTCAGCCATTCAAACACTGGGATTAAAGACAGTTGCTATCACACTTAGCTCCATCTCAATCATTTGTTTATTTGTTCATAATAGAATGTTTTTTAAAAACAGTTTTAGTAAAAGGAAAGTAGGGCAGATAGAGGGTTCTTGTAGGCTCTCTTCCCCGACAAAGTTTCTTCTTTTATTAATATCACGCCTCAATGTCACATTTGTTATAATTGATGTTGCTATGTTATGATGAATATCCATAGATTTTACTTTTCCTAGTTTAGATTTTTGGATTTTAATAACTAAACAGTGCCCATGCTCCCTCATTGCAGCAGCACACGGAGTGTCCACCTCTTCTTTCACCATCCTGTCTGCCAGCCCCGTGGAAACCATCCATCTATTTTAAAAATTATGTTTTCAATGGAAATAGAATTCCTTTGCTTTTGTTCTTTCTTCCCTCTGTCCTCTCCCTCTTGGCTCCCTTCCATCAAAACTTTCCTCTGTTCCCTGACTCTAATGTTGCTAGCCTCTTTTTCTCTAATATATAAATATATATATATATATATATGTACACATATATATTAGCACATGTATGTACAAATATATATTAATTGCTGAGTCTGCTTTTGCTGTTGCTGCGCATGTGAGAATATGCTCATCATTTTTATTTCATACTTGGAGTCTAGTTACAAGTTTCCCACAAGGCTTTGTTCTTATAATAGTGTTCCTGCATATTCTCATGGCCTGGTAGCTCAATTCACTTTACTGCTGAATAATGGCCATTATGTAGATGTGTTCCAGTTTACATGTCTATTCTCCTGAGGAACGTCTTCCTTGAATCCAGTGTGTGGCAATTATGAGTAAAGTCGGTCTAAATGCTCTTGGTAAGGGGTTCTATGTGGACCTTTGTTAGACTCAACAGGGTAAAGCATAGGAATGCCATTGGTGCCCTGTCTACCACTGTAGCTTTACTGAGAAATGTTCTGATGCTTAAAGCGGTGCGTAGTGTGGTCATCATTGGTGAGAGTTCCTGATGTCCCTTATTGTCACCAACACTATGAGGTTTTTATTGTTGCCCTTGTTTGTTTTCACCCTTCTAACAGATATACAGTTGGTGCCTCATTGTTGCTGTGCTATGACAGCCCCAGTATCATTTGTCTTGAGCTGTTTTTCTTATCCATATGTACCAGCGGTGTATCTTTTTTGAAGTATCTATTCATATTTTTTTATCTCATTTAAAGCAGCTTGCTTTTATATTGTTGAGTTTTAAACTATTTTTATGCATTTTTAGATGTAAGTTATTTAACACATGCATGTTTTGCAAGTATTTTCATATAATATGTGCTTATCTTTTTATCCTTCTGAGAATGCACTAAACACAACATAGGTTTTCAGTTTCAATAAATACCAAATTATCAAACTCATTAGATTGATCATTGTC
Organism: Montemys delectorum; assembly: GCA_019843815.1. Classification (NCBI taxonomy): domain Eukaryota; kingdom Metazoa; phylum Chordata; class Mammalia; order Rodentia; family Muridae; genus Montemys; species Montemys delectorum. The sequence continues at coordinate 9,960 of JADRCD010228907.1, forward strand.
ATCTAGATTGTTCTCTTATGTTACATTTTACATTTCTCCTACATTATTTAGCAAAAGTAGTAGGAAATATCGTTGCCTATTTTTTCAGACCTAGGAGGGAGGCACTGCACCCCTTAACATTGAGCATAATGTTAAGCTACAGGCCTTCTTTGTGGTGATTTAAATGATGATTTGAGAATTTGATAAATACTTGTAATGTGTTTGAATCAAACCCAACCCCATGACATTCCTCTCATCTGACTTCTCTATTCCCCCACAATGCTTTACTCTCAACTTTCTGTGCTCTTTTAACAAGCAGCACGAGTCTCCTCAGTGTTGACCACACGTGTGCAGTGTAGGACCATCCCCTGGAGCGTGGGTTACTTCTTAGGGGCTACATCTCGAAAGAAAGCTGATTTTCTTCTTTGAGTGACCATCAGTTGCCAGTAGCTCCTCAGCCAGGGGTGGGCCTCATGAGCCCCACAATCCAGGATGGGATTTTGTTGGCTTGATCTTATGCAGGTCTTGTGAGTTTGCATGTGTGAGAGCCCTGTCACGTGCAGTAAATATTATTTCATTGCAGACCTTTACTACTTCTGAATCTTATAGTTTTTCTGTTCTCTTTCTTGGTTTATCCCTCTTTCTTGGTTATCCCTCAGAACTTTTTTTCTTTCTTTTCAGTTTTCTGAGACAGGGTTTCTCTATGTAACCCTGGCTGTCCTGAAACTCACTCTGTAGACCAGGCTGGCCTCAAACTCAGAAATCTGCCTGCCTCTGCCTCCCAAGTGCTGGGATTAAAAGCATGTGCCACCACTGTCTGGTGATAGTTAAAATCCTATGGCTGAAACCCCACATACTTTAGTAATAGAGCATGAAGAAGTCACGCTCAAGCTGGCCTGGAAGTTTCATTCTTATTGGCTGGCTTTCATAGTGTCAGAAGGTTCTATGAATACTCTCAGGGGAAAAGGAATCAGCAGTCGTCCACAGTTGTGAGCCCTGTGAGTTACAATAGTGACCGGCACGACAAGACAAGACATATTCGTTGGGCAATGGTGGCGTGAATGTTCTGCGAGTAACCAACTACTTTATTCTCCGATTTAAAGTCCAATCCACTAGACAGAATGCATGCTAGTTCTGAACTTTTAACTGGGAGAAAAAAACAACCCTGTGGCCACGTGTCCTAATACAATTATTCTGCTATATGGACGTAATAAAAAGCCATTCCCAAGTTTTCATCTTTATACCCACGGATTAGCATATCTGCCAGACCTCATGAGAGAAGTCTCTGTTTGAAGTAGATGGTGATAATCCAGAAATCAACGGCGGAGAGTAAAAGGTGTGGGATGTTCAGTTGTAAATGGGACATGTCTTCGGATCACATCTCCACACACGTTTGTGGGTAGGGAGGGGAGATTTTCCTTAGAAAGATGAGAAAGGTTCTTCTCTAGCCAAACTAATTGTGTGTGCGTGTGTGTGTGTGTGTGCTTGTGCGTGCATGTGTGTGTGTGCGTGTGTGTGTATGTGTGTGTGTATGTGTGTATGCATATATGTGTGCATGTGTGTGTGTGCGTGCATGTGTGTGTATGCGTGTGCGTGTGTGTGCATGTGTGTGTGTGTGCATGCACACACACGCACACGCATACACACACATGCACGCACACACAC
>JADRCD010228907.1:12003-31907 GCA_019843815.1 Montemys delectorum
GTGCGTGTGTGTGTGCACGTGTGTGTATGTGTGCATGTGTGTGTGTGTGTGTGCTTGTGTTTGTGTGTGTCTGTGTGTGTGTGCGTGCGTGCATGTGTGTGCGTGCGTGCATGTGTGTGCATTCATGTGTGTGAGTGTGTGTAGGTGTGTGTGTGTGTGCGTGTGTGTGTGTATGTATGTGTGTGTATGAATGTGTGTGTATGTGTGTGTATGTGTGTATGTGTGTGTGTGTATGTGTGTGTGTGTATGTGTGTGTGTGTGTATTCAGCTGTGGAGGCCACAGGACAACCTCTGTTGTCATTCTTCAGCCACTATCCACTTTTTGTTGTTTTTTTTTAAAATAATATTTCAATTTTTAATTATGTATGCATATGTTCTTGTGGGTGGCGGTATGTGGGCTTAAGTTAAAGGGCCTGTAGATGCCAGAAGAGAATCCCTTGGAGCTGTGTGATTACAGTTAGTTATACCTGTAGTTAGGTGATGGTGATCTGCCTGACACAGGTGCTGGGACCTGAACTCTGATCCCTGACAGGCCCGGTATACACTCTCAACCATGAGTCCATCTCTCTAGCCCCTGAATTTTTTTCTTTCTAGAGAGGTGACTTCCCCCTGGTTTAGAACTTGTCACGTATGCTATCTCAGCTTGGCAGGAAGCCCTAGAGATCAGTCCTTTCCTGCCCCTTCAGTGTGATTCACTTCCACTCACTGCTGTGACCGCCTCCACCTTTGGCTTTATTATCTTTCCTTTAGTAGGGCCACTGGCCTGCTTTGTAACTGGATAGCTCTAGTCCTTTCTTTCTTTTCCTTTTTTAAACATTTTGCTTTTGTTTATTTTTTGAAACTGTATTTTAATTACAATCGTTCCTCACTCCCCTTTCACCTTCCAAACCCATCCATATATTCTTCCTCACTTTTCTTCAAATTCGTGGCCTCTTTTTCATCAATTGTAAGTGCATGCATAAGCGTATTTGTATAGACATATATTCCAGAATATAACCTATTGAGTCCATATAATGTTACTTGTCCGTATATTTTCAGGACTGATTGTGTGGCACTGGACAAGCAGTTGCTGTGCTCTTCACTAGAGAGGGCCACCTCTCCTACTCCCAGCTTTACTCAGCTGCTGTAGAGTTTTGTGAAGAGTTGAGGCCTCATGTGACCCCCAACTCTCTACACTTGTGTGTGGGCTCTGAGGATCAGGCTCAGGTCCTCCTGCCTGCGAGGTATGTACTTGACTGACAGAGCTATCTTCCCAGCCCCTGTTGATAGAGTTTATAATAAGTGTGTACTGGATATTATCAAGTTCTTTCTTGCATATCACCACATTTATTTTCTTCTTCAGTTTGCTGATATGATAGATGACATTGATTTCTGAGCCAGCATTGTACACCTGAAATGATTTTTTCTTTGCTATACTCTATAATTCCTTTTTAATTGCTAGATGTAGTGCTTTCTTGTGAATTCTTTTTTTGTTTTTTGTTTGTCATATACTTTAAAATTTATAAACTACTATAACAATAAAAATGAGTAGTATAAAGGTTGTTTAATATAAAACAATCAATTAAACATCTTATGTAGATGCTTGTCTGCAACAATACTGAAAATACATACGATTTTGTCAATATAAATTTTAAATAACTGCAAACATTAGCTGTATATTTTAAAATAACACATCACTACTAGCTTTTTTAAATGAACATAAATAGATAAAGTCTTTTGGTTTGTTTGTTTCTTTTGTTTTTAGTAGAGTTTAAAATCTTGGCTCTTACTGTGGTACAAGCCCAAAATAAGAACAATTTTTAGACATTGAAGTTCGTTGTAATAAGACTGTACTTCAATGACCCTCACTCACATCACCAAAGGATTTTACCTCCATCATAGCTAAGCTAAGAATTGATAGTTCTGCTGCTCCAAGGAATGAATTGTTGGCACGATTTTTGGATACAGACTTCCTGCTATGGTCAAAGCTATTTGACTTGAGTGAGTGACTTTATTCTCAGCCCACAGAAAACAGGTTACATTCATTTAAGAAATGGTGTATATATTAAGATGGTCTATCCATAAAGTCATTGACCAACTGTTTCATTGAACAATGGTTCTGCTTGGAGGGTGGCACAGACATTAGGTGTGGGTAAGAATCCGGTTCATTGGCTGTGATGATTTTGAAAATCATTCATCTCAGAGAAAGAGTAACTTATAAAGTCCTCTTCTTCAAACTTGATACAATAGTTACAAACGTCAAGCAAAGCATTCAATCTCACTCTTTGTTGTTCTCTTATAAGCCACCTCCCAAGTTAATTGTTTACATTTCTTTCGGCTATATAAATAATTTTGAAATATATAAGCTGTTCTGAAAACCATAGTATAGTGTAAAACATCAAATAAACAATCCTACTAGTAGAGAGGCTGAGATAGGAGAAGCATGGTTTCAAGACCATTATGTGGTACCCAGCAAGACACTGTCAGGTACAAACAATCAGAAAGTGTATATGGATTGTACAGTATTGCACCTATTTCTCCAATTACTAAATTAGAGAGACCACCAGATGATAGTCAACAAATTTCCAATTCCTCATACTTTTGAATTTGAATTGATTAGGATAAGTTGGTAATATTAATTTTCATATTAAGAGATATTAAGAAAAAGTAATTGTTACTTCCTGTTGTTTTTGTTGTTAGAGGTGGAATTAGGTTTGTGTGGGTTTGTTGAAAGCTTACTTTCTTGCTTCTTCTAGGGTGTAGTTTTGCTCCTTATGTTGATGTTTTCCATCTATTATCCTTTGTAGAGCTGGATTTGTGGAAAGATATTGTGTAAATTTTGTTTTGTCATGGAATATCTTGTTTTCTCCATCTATGGTAATTGAGAGCTTTGCTGGGTATAGTAGCCTGGGCTGGCATTTGTGTTCTTGTAGGGTCTGTAAGACATCTGTCTAGGATCTTCTAGCTTTCATAGTCTCTGGTGAGAAGTCTGGTGTAATTCTGATAGGCCTGCCTTTATATGTTACTTGACCTTTTTCCCTTACTGCTTTTAAAATTCTTTCTTTGTTTAGTACATTTGGTGTTTTTATTATTATGTGACGGGAAGAATTTCTTTTCTGGTCCAGTCTATTTGGAGTTCTGTAGGCTTCTTGTATGTTCATGGGTATCTCTTTCTTTAGGTTAGGGAAGTTTTCTTCTATAATTTTGTTGAAGATATTTACTGGCCCTTTAAGTTGGCATCATCAGAACCCAGTTCTCCCATCATAGCAAGTCCTAAACACTCTAGAACAGTCACTAAGAAAAGGAATTAAGTGTGTGATTAGAGTTTATTCTTGTTTTGAAGATGTGTGGGTGTCTCCATCTGGGAGCACTACTGGAGAGAATAGACAGCTTTGGAGTAATTCCTAAGGTTCCTAATGCAAGTGTGAGCTTTTCATAAACACGTAAAATGGCAAACTTGATGCTCCCGATGAAATTGGACATGGAAATACTGACATGTGCCATACTCAGGACCAGTTGGACATCAATTTCAATGGAGAATGAGAATACATAAAGCTTGGTTGTATCCAGTTCTAAATGCTACCAATTGCAGCATAGATTAAAAGATTTTTGTAGTTGGCCCTGGTAATGTGCTCTGGTAATCCCAGCACTTGGGAAGCAGTGGACTGAACTCTGTGAGTTCAAGGCCAGTCTGGTCTACAGAGCTAGTTTCAGGACAGCCAGAACTACATAGTGAGAGACTTTGTCTTGAAAAACTAAACAACAATAACGAAAGATGTTTGTAAGTTTCAGAAGTCACGCTTTTCAAGGGGATATAACAAGTTTTCTTGGGATGTTTGTTGTTATTTAGTACAAGTGGATGTTTATTTATTGAGGACATATGTTTAAAATATAGGTCGATAAGCTTGTCAAATGTAATTCACATTTAAATGTAAATTCACATGGAGCAGTTTTGCACTAGGATTCCCTTAATGTCTTGTTTTATTCCATTCTAATGAAAAAAGCTAACTACTTTTGTGATTTGCATCAATGCAAATTACCTTTGCTGAAAGAATCCAGTGAAGCCTTGAGTAAATACCTGTTGACAAGGACTCCAGTACCTCAAAGGCTTTCATAGGAGTGTCAAAATCTTTCTCAAGGCTCCTAGGGGATGGCAAAGCTTTCCTCAGGTCTGAGTGCAAATGCTGACAGTGTGTGAAGAAAATACCCACCATAGCATTTTATCCCATGAAGACTGCTTCCCTACAGGACTTGCCCTATGGAGATTAGGTAAACTTGCCTCCTGTTCAGCTCTAGGCAAAAATGCTGCCTCTCTGTCCAATTATATATAATAAACATGCTAAGTTTCTGGAGTTCTAAGGGTCTTCATTAGAGAGTCCAGCCCAGTGGCGCCCAGATTCTCTGTGTCTCTGTTTGTCATTCGCTTGTGGCAGCAGGTCCCTGGAGCCCTCCAGAATAAGGCATGTTGACTACTCTTGGGTTTCACGTAAGTGAAGTCAAATACTTTGTGTTCAGTCCCTTAACGTAATGCTTTTTGGATTTCTTTTGTCATCTGTCTCAGTCTTTCATTAATTTCTACCGTGAAGAAGTAAAGTATTGTAGTTTTCTGCTTGTCTGTCTTTCTACAGCTGGATAATCAAGTTGTTTCCATTTTGGGTTTTTCAAACATTTTTTTTCTGTGAATGTTTCCAGAAGACAGATCACTGGAGTTTGTGAATTTTCAATTTTATAAATAGGTCCTTGCGTGTTTTCAAAGTGATTGCTTTCCTACTAAAAAATATATGAAATTTGAGTTGCTCCACAAATACTGATATTGTTTTTTATTTATTTACAATTTTCTTTATTATTCTGGAGATCAAACCAAAGTTTTGTGCATGCCAGGCAAATCTTAGGAGATAGGATATGTGTGAACATGCCCAGTGCTAACAGTTATTGCCAGTTGTTTTAAATTTAGCTGTTCTAATGAGTGTGAAGTTTCCCTCAATGTGGTTTTAATTTGTGTTCCTTGCGACCAGCACTGTAAAAGCTATCAGACACTTAGCAGCCTAAGAGCCTCTCTTTGAATATGTTTCTAGATCCTTTGACTTCTCAGGAGGATTTATTTTTAGACTTAACTCTGTTGGAGGTGTTTATATTGTATATCAGTTATATTTTTCTGATGATAAATTCTTCAGGGTTTCATTAATTAAAATATGTCTTTGATTTACTTTTCTTATTTAACTTAAACTTTTTGAGACCCTTCTCAAATGTCATGATACCTGGCTTTCCTTTAATTTTTTAAAAGATATTCAGTTGAATATGGACTCTCCTCTATGTGATGAACGTTTGTGTCCCTCTGAAATTCCTGTGTTGAAATTTAACTCCCAGTATGAATGGGGTGAGGAGAGCACTTGGAGATAGGACCTTCAGGAGTAACCAGCTCATGACCATGGAGGCCTTGTGAGCTCTGCCGTCATCTGAAGTAAGGGTTGAGAACTGGTTTAGTTTCTTCCTTCCATATATGAGTTCAAGGAGTAGTTGGTCTGTGATGTGGAGGAGACTTCACCATGATTCAAAAGTGCCAGCACCTTAATCCCTAATCTTCAGCTCCCAGAACTGTGGGAAACAAATTGGAAAGGTCGTTTGGTCTGTGGTGTTTGTCACAGTAGCTGACTCCCTCCCTCCCTTCCCCATCCTCTCTCCAGTCAGTCTTCCGTCCCCCTCTGTCATTCTCCTTCCTTCCTGGAAGCTCATGTCTCATTGTTTTCTAGCTGACATTTATCTAATGAGACCTCGGAAGTCATTTTATCATCAATTTATTTGAGGGCAATCTGCCACCTTTATTTAAATTCTCTCAAGGCTTACTATTTCTATGTTATATTTAGAAGCTCAATTGTAGTATGCCTAGATGAAACTATTCTGATTTTATTTTATTTTTATTTTTTTGTATTTTCGAGACAAGGTTTCTCTGTGTAGCCCTGGCTGTCCTTGAACTCACTCTGTAGACCAGGCTGGCCTCAAACTCAGAAATCGGCCTGCCTCTGCCTCCCAAGCACTAGGATTAAAGGAGTGCACCACCACCACCACCAGACAAAACTCTTCTGATTTTAATTGTTTGGAGTTTATTACATTTCTTGAATCTGTAGTTTTATTTTTAAACTAAATTTGAGAAACTTTTGACTAATTTTCTTCAAGTCCATTGATCCATCCTCATGGCTCTGTCGTCTCTTGAGGTTGCTTATACTAGATAACTTGACATTTCACATAATATCTGTGTTCTTAGGGTTTTTTTTTACACTTTTAATTTGAATTTCTTTATTCAAATATTCAAATGTCCTTATGTTTATTTCCAATTAGATTCAAGACCATTCAATGACAATTAGATTTTAAAGTTAGGATTTTGCCAGTTTTATCATTTGTGGCTCTCGTATTTCACTTTTCATATATATATATATATATATACACACACACACACACACACACACACACACACACACATACACACACTACTTATGAAAACCACCTCAGTGTAGAAAAAGTTTATTTGGTTCAAATTTCCAAGGGTTCCAGTTCATCATAATCGGGAATCATGCTAGAATGGCTAGGCATAAACTTTTAATGGAAGGTTCTTGTTCCATGATGAACCAGGAAACAGAGAATGAGATGGAAACTAGGGTTGAGCTATATATTCCCTTCCAAGACCCATTCTTTGTGACCAACACCTACCAGTCATGGTCCACCTCTTAAATGTTACTCAGATTTCCGTAATACCTTCTACTGGGAAAGAAGAATCAAGCATGAGCCTAGGGGGGCCACTGCAACCCCATGTTTATAATATAATTGCTAATTCTGTTAATTGAATTATCTATTCACTTTCTTGTAGCGATATTTTTTTCTTGACTTTATATCACATCAACTTGAAGCTTATATGCTTTAGATATTGCATATAAAATGAAGAGAAGATTAACAGATCTATTTCATAAGTGCATGTGAGTCTCTTCTTCTGTTGGGAGTTCAGGATAAAGATAGGTCCAAACATGAGTTCCAATTGCATGAGGCTCAGCAGCAGACTTCACTCTTCAGAACAGCATCCATCTATTTCTGAACATTAGTACCCGAATTGTGTATCGGTTTCTAATATTTCTCTTTTTATTCATTTCTAGTTTCAACTTTAGTAGGTCTCTACAATCCAAGAGTAGATAACGAGTTCAAACAGGAAGAGACGAGCCCCCAAGCCTCAATAGAGGGAGAGTAATGGTTGGGCTACTAGGTTGGATAGGACAGCAATAATAAGACACTGAACTAAGAAGCTGAGGAGCACAATGGAGATGACTCACACTCTGGAGCCAGACTGCCTGCATTCACATCCACAGCATGTGTGAGAGGGTATCATCACCTCTTTGTGCTTTTCAGGATAAGAGTAGGGGTGCTTCTCATAGACTTATTAAGAGCATAGCATGAGGTAATATCCCCTTTTTTCCAAACGGGGATTCCATGTGTAGTCTTAGCTGTAAATTACTCTATAGATCAGGATGGCCTCGAACTCACAGAGATCCACCTGCCTCTGCCTCTAAAGTGCCTGGACTAAAGAAGTACACCATTACCACCTGGCTTGGTAATATTATTTAAGTGTTTAGAATAATTCCTACTGTAGTGAACTTGTTAAGCCAATTTAAAAATAGCGACTCAAGAGGTGTGAAGTCAGTTGGGAGGGAAATTTAGGAACTGACAGTGTTGACTTTCCAGATGTGGCCGTGACTTTAAATTTTCTGGCTTACTATGTAGGCTATGAAGCTATGATGCAGAAAGGAAAACAGGGTATTTGTGGTTTAGAAGAAATAACTCGTGTCAGTAAATATATTATTTGGATTTTTTTTTTTTTTTTGCTTCCAGTGAATTCAGTTCTATAAAACCAGGATTGGAGTAACTTGATGTGAAAATAATTGACATAACAGGAGCCACAGGAGTTGGGTAGCAGTAAGCCCCATGTGAGCAGCATCTTGGCTTGGTCTGAGTTAACAGAGAGGTGATGTTTATGCCGCACTCAGCAGGAGCTGGAGCACATTCTAAGGTGCAGTGTTAAATGAGGGATCCCATGTGACGTCGGGTATGTATGCTATGGATTATAGCCAGGGAAATGTGACAAAGACAGTGAAGAAACGATTCCAGTTGGTTGTGTGTTGAAGACTGAAGAAGTCCTGAAAGCATTTCATCTATAGTTCATTACATACCGTGCTTTATGTGTACCATTTATATAGCATAGAACACCTTGTGTTGTAGTCCAGTAGTCCAGTAGACTGCCTTCATGTCTGCCTCCTTTAGTGCCCTCTTATCTGCTTGGCATCATAATAACTACTTTTACATACATTGTATTGTTTAATCCACATAGTAATTATGTGGAAAAAATCATAAATAAATAATCTTGGGATGGACTTTTGTCTGATCCAAAATAAGACAAATGTAAGACATATGATATACCAGAACTGAGGTTGGCAAAGCTACCTGAAAGTGAATATGTGGGTTTCATAAGTTATGAATCTACAGAGACACAGTTACAATAAAAATAAAGTTGGGTCATTTCAGAGGCACAGGGAAAGGAAATGGTGTGCAGAGCTAGCAACATTGCCTTCTGCTAATTTTGCAGCATCTAACAAGTTGATCATTGTGATCTGATGGGTAAGCTTGCTACCTTTGCCTGATGCTATTAAATTCCCAGTTCTCTCATGCTATATGTAGGTTATTTACATTCTTATAATAAAGACTTCTAGTGTCTTATAAGCTTAAACACGTGAACAAAGCACTAATAGTGTACTTGTTATTTTATTTTATTTTTTGTCTTGACAATACTTCTTTTTCTAGAAAATCCAGAAAGTAGCTTTTGATTCATTTGTGGCTTTCCCTCTAGCTCAATGGCAGGAGAGTGGATGCATAGTGTATGGTTATTACACATATGTCTGTGTGAAGGGATTCCTCACTGTGAGGCTCTAGCTCAATGGCAGGAGAGTGGATGTGTAGTGTATGGTTATTACACATGTCTCTGTGTGAAGGGATTCCTCACTGTGAGGCTCTCACTGTCTGACCCTCTTTTAATACTACAGGAACTTAAGACTAATGATAGGTAGGCTAACATGTGCCTTTAGAATGAGTGTTTCCTTTGTTGGCTGAATATATACCACCTGTGTATCTATACATCATCTATCTATCTATCTATCTATCTATCTATCTATCTGTAATCTTTCAATCATCTATCTTAACTATTTATTTATATTTCTACCTGCCAATCATCTCTATCTGTGAAATGTGACCAACTACTTAAAAGATGTTATAGATAAAATGTGCACTGTGGCATGTATGCTTCTGTACACACACACACACACACACACACACACACACACACACAGGAAAGAAGTGATCTAGAAGGATATCTGATGTTGACCTGTGACTTCCACCTGCATACATACACCCATGCAAACATTCATAAGAACATATACATATATTCTCTACAAAGATAAACAGCCCCTAAATTATTCTGAACATAGAAATTTTCTTCCTCTTCTTCTTCTTCTTCTTCTTCTTCTTCTTCTTCTTCTTCTTCTTCTTCTTCTTCTTCTTCTTCTTCTTCTTCTTCTTCTTTTTTTCTTCTTCTCCTTCTCCTCCTCCTCTTCCTCCTTCTCCCCCTCCTCCTCTTCCTCCTTCTCCCCCTCCTTCTCCTCCTCCTCCTTCTTCTTCTCTTTATCTTCCTTCCCTATTTTTCCTCCTCTTTCTATATGCTAACATACTTTATTAAAGATTTTTGGAATTATGATAAATTCCACAAGAAAGTTACACAGAAGTCCTTGAGGTATTTGGGTGCTTATATAATTTAAGAGGTGATAAAATAATTTAATGCTAATTTATAAGGGCGATTTTGATAGTAAAATATTTATTTCAAAATCCATGAATTAAATATTTTCAATTCTTGAGATAGAATTATACAGTTATATACTCTACTCATATATTTGCTATATATTTTTTCCTTTTATCCTTTTATTGAAAATAGGTTATTTTTTTCATACAATACATCCTGATTATAGTTTCCCCTCTTTTCACTCATCCCAGTTGCTCCCCACCTTCCCTCCCATCTAGATCCATTCCTTCTATGTCTCTCATTAGAAAAAAACAGACTCTTAAGAAATATCTAAACACAACAAAATAAAACATAATACAATGCATAATGAAGGAAAAGCCAACAAAACAGAAGGGAAAGAGTTCCAAGAGCAGGCACGAAACTCACTTGTTTTTACAGTCAGGAGTTCCACAAAAAAAAAAAATAATAATTTAATAGCTGTAATATGTATGCAGAGGATCTGGTGCAGACCTTTGTAGGCCCTGTGCTTGGTGCTTCAGTTTCTGTGACTTCATATGCACTTTACTTAATTGATTCAGAGGACCTGTTCTCTTGGTACCCTTAATTTCTTCTGGCTCTGATAATCTTTCTGATAATCTCCTCTTCCACAGAATTTCTGAGCTCTGAGGGAAGGATTTTGATAGAGTCTTCCAATTTAAATTCTTAGATTTAGGCTGTGAAATGTCTGGTTGTGGGTCTCTGTGGTAGCCACCACAGAACTGGGTCTCTGGAAGAGAGACAGGGGCCTGGGAAAATAGGGGAATCGGACGGCGAAAAGAAATAATAAGACCGAGTCAAAAGTTCTGATCAGGGTCCAATGTGTATTTTGAATCTGGGAATTAAATAGGCAAGGAAAACCATCCCACAGTAATCCAGGATCTCGTGGCCAAATTAGCTCTGGTTGCTAGCAGAAACTCACCAGGCAAAGGTGCTCAGGAACTCAGCAGGTGGTGGCTCCTAGCAGGAACTTCAAAAGAGGCAGAGAGCAGCAGAAAGGGCTTCCTTTATCTTACCCTAGGTGAGATAGCTGCTTTGTAGCAAGGGCAAGGTCTGAATCAGCTAGCTTTTGGCTGGGGGAGGTTACAGGTCTCATATCTGTTTTCATGTGCTGCAGGAGGAAACCTCTCTGATGATGACTGGATAAGGAACTGATCTATGAGTATAGCTGGATATCATTAGGAATCCCCTTTGTGTGTGAGTGTGTGTGTGTGTGTGTGTGTATGTGTATGTATGTATGTGTGTGTGTGTATGTATGTGTGTGTGTGTGTGTGTGTGAGAGAGAGAGAGAGAGAGAGAGAGAGAGAGAGAGAGAGTGCATGTGTGTATTTGTTTGTGTGTGTGTTGTGAAGTTGATTGTCAGTCTTGGGAGTTATTTCTGTCTATCTTGTTTTAAGAAGGCTCTCTCTCTCTCACACACACACTAATTGATTTACTTTACATCCCAATCACAGCTTACCCTCCCTTCTCTCCTCCTCCCACTCTCCCTTACATACACAAAATACTAGGTTGAGAAGATGGCTCATCTGGTAAAGAAACTGCCACACACGTAGGAGGACTAGAGTTCAGATCCCCAGAGATGATGTAAAAACCCATTGGGTGTAGTAGCTAGGCTATAATTCTATTATGCAGGATGTGTATGTACATATACATATATTCCAGGAGTCAACAAAGAGAAGTTAAGAACTAGTAAATGATGGTTTTGTCTTGGATTAAAATCTAAGATAGATTTGCTCCTATAGGCAAGGCCTAGGAGAATTTCATTTTAGGAAATATTCCTGCTAATAATATGCATTTCCTATTATTATTAAATACATATAACAACCACTAGGTATTAGCCCACACTTTTGAGCAGATCTCTGTGGAACAATGAAGATATACTGTCTTGTGGTGATACCGTATAGACAAGTAGATGATTTCTTAATTCTTAATGATGGTCATATAAGAATTCCTAGACTTATAGTAATTATTAAGCTATTTTATAATGATACCACTATTAAATGTTTTCTGATGTCAAACTGCAGTGAGAACTCTGCCAGTCTTCAAGTGTCATGAGTTAATTACTTCTGAGATAGCAAGCAGGCATCTACTACTCAGAGCACATTCCAAGAGGTTGTAAAATCATTAATCAAAGGTCATAAAAAGGGAACTAAGGATTTACTATCAGTAGAAGGACAGAAGGTAAAATATAGAAGGACAGAAAGTAAACTATTGACTGGGTTTATCTATACAAAACCTCACTAATAGTTTAATCACAAAAATTATGGTTTTTAACTTATTTACACCTGTTGAGTTTGTGACAGATAATGAAAGTTTAATCAGATAATTATTATTAATGGATATGCATGTAAACATTACGTGTTGTAAACTTCTTATTTGATTTATGATTTGAATTTATGTATACATTGTGGTGAAGTTTTTACCATATGCTCATGTATTCTAAAAGATGTGTAAATGCTGAAGACAAAGGGAGGAGACAGAACTAGAGAGAACTTTTTATACAGAACTGAACTCAAGAGGAATTTAGAATTGAAGGCATTGAGAGCAAGAGCATTGTTACATCAGAGCAGGAGGAGAGAGCAAGATTGGGAGGATGTAGAGTGGAATAACTTAGAAACTATAAGTCAACTTAAGACTTTAAGAGAGTAGACTAGAGAGATGGCTCAGTGGTTAAGAGCACTGACTGCTCTTCCAGAGTTCCTGAGTTCAATTCCCAGCAACCACATGATGGCTCACAACCATCTGTAATGGAATCCGATGCCCTCTTTTGGTGTGCCAGAAGAAAGTGTCAGTGTACTCACATATATATAAAATAAATAAATCTTTAAAAGAAGAAATTAAGAGAGCAATATGTAGAATGCAGAGGGAAAAGAGGAAAGAAGCAGCAGCCGCAGAGAGAGCAGAAGGAGCAGGCAGAGATCTCCTTACCGTGGGACAGCACTTGGTTCTTAATAGCAAAACAGGCTTTGTCTTACTAAATAGAACGACAGAACAAATCTCTCTTCTTACAGACTTGGTTTTAATTCATTTATCAATAATAGGGTAGAAGCTTTTTCTTTATGCAATAAAGATTGGAGCTCATTTTTTATTCAGAATGAGTGAGTTCCTTCTGCACTGGTGCTTGCTTGGTCTTTTGCTCCTTATACATATATAAGTATGGATGTGTTTGTGTGTGTGTGTGTGTTTGTGTTATTATATAATTATGAGATAGTATGAAAGCTAGGCCTAACTGGTTCAAATGGAGATTTAGGACTTTATATGCATGAATCTGTATATAAATTTATGTTAATTTATTTCCTATTTGCTTATGTAAAAGTATTTTCTGTGAGCCTAACACTCTTCTCCTAGTTCAATAGAAGTTTATTGCTCCAGACTTCACTCTAGCCTGACAAGCAATGGGCATCTGGACAAAAGAGAAAAGGCTCTAGCAATTAATCCATTACTTATGTTTTAAGATGAGGTACCAATGCCAGAAAGGAACTGCCCTAAGAGGAACTCAGACAGGCAGGTGCTACTGCAGCAAAGTGACTTAGACCTAATATAGGTAAATGTTTTATTATTGTACAGAAACCTTAAATATCTTGGTCCTTGCTGATATTCATTCCCATTGGCTTACCCTCAAGAGAGAACCAAGAAAGAAAGAAGAACAGGTGGGGCATGGCCTTTGTCTTAGCCAGGGTTTATATTCCTGAACAAAACCTCTTGATCAAGAAGCAAGTTGCGGAGGTAAGGATTTTATTCAGCTTACATTTCCACATTGCTGTTCATCACCAAAGGAAATCAGGACTGGAACTCAAGCAGGTCAGAAAGCAGGAGTTGATGCAGAAGCCATGGAGGGATGTTCCTTACTGGTTTGCTTCCCCTGGCTTGCTCAGCTTGCTTTCTTATAAAACCCAAGACTAGTAGCCTAGGGATGACACCACCCACAATGGGCCCTCCCACCCTTGATCACTAATTGAGAAAATGCCTTATAGGTATATCTCATGGAGGCATTTCCTCAAGGGAAGCTACTTTCTCTGTGATTACTCCAGCTTGTGTCAAGTTGACACACAAAACCAGCTAGTATAGCCCCCAACACATATACACATACACATACATATAAAATCTTTGGTCCTGGGGGACCAAAGAATAAAGTTTTTGCTGTACAAGTACAAGGACCTGCAACTGGATCTCTAGAATGCAAGTACTACAATCCCAGCTCTGTCAGACAGAGAAGGCAGGATTCCCCAGAGCACCAGTCTGTCCCACCTCCTTCAGGTGGAGGTGACAGCTTTTTATAATTCTTACTATCAGAGATACCTCAGCTGTAGGAACCATAGTTGTTTCCTGTAGACAACTTGTTGTCCTCACCCTGGTCACTTTTGTGTTCTTAATAGCCACCTCTCTGTGTTGAGGATATGTATTAGCTCTGATTCTGTTTATTTCTGGCACCTATCACAATGCAATGACTACTAATCTTGATTGCTAATTATTTGAGATTTAGAAACACCAGGGAGGTTCCTTCCGGTCTTTCTGGGCTAGTGCCCTGAGCAGACCTTGGGTTTAAGTTCTGCAGCCAGTCCCACAACACCCAGAGGAAGCTCCACTCCCAGGCACTCTATCAAGCCCAGGATGAGGTGAGGAGAACCCAACATCTGTCCCAACACAGGGAGTAACTGGGATCAGTGCAACCCAGACACACAGGAACTCTGTTAGCCCAGTGGCTTGGGTTGTTTCCCGTCTGTCTGGGCCAGCCAGTGCCCTGAGCAGACCTTGGGAGCAAACTCTGCAGCCAGTCCCACAACACGCAGAAGAAGTTCCACTCCCAGGCACTCTAAGAAGCCCAGGATCACAGGATCCCAGAATCACGGGATCACAGATGCAGCTTGACTCTGAGGAGTTCTGACACAACCAGGATCACAGGAAGAACAGGCTCCAGTCAGATTTAGCAAGGGCAGGTAGCACTAGAGATAACCAGATGATTCGAGCCAAGCATAAGAACATAAGCAACACAAACCAAGGTTACTTGGCATCGTCTGAACCCAATACTCCCACCATAGCAAGTCCTGGACACATCATCACACCAGAAAAGCAAGATTGAGACATAAAATCATTTCTCATGATGATGATACAGGACTTTAAGAAAGACATAAATAGCACCCTCAAAGAAATACAGGAGAACACAGGTAAACAGCTAGAAGCCCTTCAAGAGGAAACACAAAAATCCCTTAAAGAACTACAGGAAAACATAATCAAACAGGTGAAGAGAATGAGCAAAACCATCGAGAATCTAAAAATGGAAATAGAAAGAATAAAGAAATAAGGAAGAGAGACAACCCTGGAGATACAAAACCTAGGAAAGAAATCAGGAGTCATAGATGCAAGCATCACCAACAGAATACAAGAGACAGAAGAGAGAATATCAGGGGCAGAAGACACCATAGAAAACATTGACACAACAGTCAAAGAAAATGCAAAAAGCAAAAAGCTCCTAACCCAGAACATCCAGGAAATCCAGGATACAATGAGAAGACCAAACCTAAGGATAATAGGTATAGAAGAGTGAAGACTCCCAATGTAATGGGCCAGTAAATATCTTCAACAAAATTATAGAAGAAAACTTCCCTAAGCTAAAGAAAGAGATGCCCATGAACATACAGGAAGCTTACAGAACTCCAAATAGATTGAACCAGAAAAGAAATTCCTTCCATCACATAATAATCAAAGCACCAAATGCACTAAACAAAGAAAGAATTTTAAAAGCAGTAAGGGAAAAAAGGCAAGTAACATATAAAGGCAGGCCTATCAGAATTACACCGGACTTCTCACCAGAGACTATCAAAACCAGAAGATCCTGGGCAGATGTCATACAGACCCTACAAGAATACAAATGCCAGCCCAGGCTACTATATCCAGCAAAACTCTCAATTACCATAGATGGAGAAAACAAGATATTCCATGATAAAATGAAATTTATACAATATCTTTCTACAAATCCAGCCCTACAAAGGATAATAAATGGAAAACATCAACATAAGGAGCAAAACTACACCCTAGAAGAAGCAAGAAAGTAACCTTTCAACAAATCCACATAAACCTTATTCTACCTCTTACAACAAAAAGAACAGGAAGTGACAAATACTTTTTCTTAATATCCTAATAAGAAAATTAATATTACCAATATATCCTAATCGATTGATATCCAAAATATGAGGAATTAGAAATTTGTTGATTGTCATTGAATGGTCTCTCTAATTTGGTAATTGGAGAAATAGGTCCAATATTGTACAATCCATATATACTTTCAGCATGTTTGTTCGTGACAGTGTCATGCTGTGTACAACATAATGGTCTTGAAATCTTGCTTCTCCTATCTCAGCCTCTCTATTAGTAGTATTGTTTATTTCATGTTTTTACTATACTATGGTTTTCAGAACAGCTTACATGTTTCAAAAGTATTTATATAGCCAAAAGAAATGTAGACAATTAACATGAGAGGTGGGTTTTAAGAGAACAACAAAGAATGAGACTGAATGCTTTGCTTGATGTTTGTAACTCTTTGTATCAATTTTGAAGAAGAGGACTTTATTAGTTACTCTTTCTCTGAGATGAATGCCCTTCCAAATTATCACAGCCAATTAACCAAATTCTTACCCTCACCTAATGTCTGTGCCACCCTCCAAGCAGAACCATTGTTCATTGAAACAGTTTGTCAATGACTTCACGGATAGACCATTTTAATACACACACCATTTTTTAAATGAATGTAGCATGTTATCTGTGGGTGGGTTGAGAATGAAGACAATCACTCCAGTCAAATAGGTTTGACCATAGCTGGAAATCTGTATCCATGAATTATCCTACAATTCACTCCTTGGAGCAGCAGAACTGTCAACTCTTAGCTTGGCTATGATGGAGGTAAAATCCTTTGGTGATGTGAGTGAGGGTCATTGAAGCCTTATTACAATGAAATCCAATGTCTAAAAATTGTTCTTATTTTGGGCTTGAAGAGCCAAGATTTTAAGATCTACTAAATATAAAACAAACGCACAAACAAAAAGACTTTATATATTCATGTTTGCTTAAAAAATACTAGTAGTGATGTATTATTTTGAAATATGCAATTAATATGTGTGGAGTTATTTAAAATTTATATTGAGAAAAACATGTATTTTTAGTAGTGCTGTAGACAAGCATCTACATAAGACTGCTAAATTAATTGTTGTTTTATATCAAACAACTTTTATAATGCTCATTTTTATTGTTTTAATTGTTTATAAATTTTAAGGAATATGACAAAAAAGGTATTGTAGGTATTGAAGAGCGGGTCTCTGGGAAGAGCTGGGGTACAAAAGGGAAACAAGAATGTGATTTAATTCTATTTACTTAAAATATGTTTTTAAATATTAACAAATTCAAATAAATTGAAATCATGTAACTTTTCTCATCATAATGCAATAAAACTTAAAAAAAAATCAGGGAAACAATCTTCGATGTGTACTTGTGAGTGACTTTCTAGATTGAGGTAACTGAAATGTGATAACCCACCCTAAATGTGGGCAGTACCATTGCATAGGCTGAGCTCTCAGACTGTTTTGAAACAAGCAAGGTATGTGGACACCAACATTCATTGCTCCTTGCTTCTCAGTTGTGGCTACAATGTAACCAGCTGCCTTAAGCACTTGCTGATGGATTACACCCTAGAGCCCAGAGCCTAAGCAAAACCTTCTGTCCTTAACATGGTTCCACCAGGTACCTTGTCAACAACTGAAAGAGCCAACAATACAATAGCACTGAATTAATGCAAAAAGTAAGCCATAACAAATTTTGTGATGACTTGGGATTATTAACAAATAGGAGTGGATAGTTAGGGGGTCTCAGAGATAGAAACTATGGTAGAAGCTATGAAAGGAAAAGGAAGAAACTTCTGGTTTTATCAATGGGAGAGACCATCGTGTAAAGAACCGTATAATTTCCCAACAGTAGAATTATTTAGGCTCAAGTCAATTGATTATTTTTTGGTCAAGGATCAGGAGAAGGAAATGTCTCTAATGGTTTAAAGGTTAAATAAGTGATGTTTTCATGAAACATTTCCTCCCTCTGCTCAGATGGGTCTCACTGGTAGTGACATTGTAGAGGAGCAGCAGTGTATGTGTGTAGAGGTTCAATAGCCACAGTGTGTGCACATGTGTGTGCATAGCATGGAGCTTTGCTAGCCACATGGGTGTGCAAGGGGCTTTATCCGCAAACACGGATGTGTCTAGAGCTTTACCATTTGAGGAATGTCTTGCATTCATCTTAATTCAGTGACCTAGAAAGAAAGCAGACACCTATTTTAAATACAAGGTGCTGTGTCTGTGAGACTCAGGGAATGGTGTTAGAAGGGAGACACCAAGGAGAAATCTCAGCCCTTTGATCCACAGATGGATTTGGATTTGAAAAATTTTTAAATGTCACTTTCTCAAACATTATTCCTTCTTTCTGCTATAAAACACATTTTAAGTTCAAGCCACTTGGTCCTAAAACCCAAGAGTAGCCAAGTTATTATTTTTTTTAGAATGTTTTCTTTTCTAAAAATCAAATAGCATCCTGTGTGTTTGTGTGTTTTTTAAATGCTGGGAATTAGGATCACTCTTGATTTTGACTTTTTCTCTTGCCTTAGGCTCAGCAGTGCTCTAGGTTAGGTTTTGTATCTGATGGTTTTATGCTTGCAAAAACAAAGGAAGGAGCAAATATTTCTGCTTAAAAGCAAAAGTTATAGGAACATTCTTTGGCACCGATGTCTTCAGAAAAGTGAATGTGAAGACTCTGAAAACAGTGTGGCCTTTAAGCAGAAAAAGCATACAAGCAGAAAATGCATACAAGCTTTTAGTGATCATTAAAATTAGTAAGAGAAAACATAGAGTTTTGGAATTGAACTCCAGGGGTTTAATATGCACTTGAACTAGGAAAGATACCAGGGAATGTTGATTTAGGTCCAAGAGACATCTTGTAGGTTAATAAATATCCTCCTGGCTTCAAATATTTCCTCCTAAATTTAAACTTAACTACATAAAATTGTATTTGTGCTTTCCCCTTGATATGAAATATGTACAAACACCCACCCCTATTTTCTAACACTTTCCCGCATGCTTTAGGATTCCTAAACCTCACTCTTAGGAAAGAAACAAGAAGTCTCAAGTTTAATTTCCACTCGTGGCTTACATTCCAACCCCTGCTTCTTTCCTCTGTCATACAGAATAAACAAATTCACATGACAGGGATTATTCTTGATGGTGCCTCTCCCTGCCTCTCCAGAGCATGATAGACAAGTAACAGGAGGAAAACTTGACGAAAGCTGGGCTGCTGTTGTGCAGGGAACTGGGTTAAAACAGAAAGAATGTACAGGCTAAGCTGCCACTGTCACTATTCTGCCTGTCTCCCTCCCCGTCATCTTCCTGCTATTTCTGGATCATTGATAAAATAGTCTATGTTGCAAAGTATGTGTGGAAACACGTGAGTTGCATTTTTCTTTTTGTTTTTTTATCTAAAGATAACCATTGTTTTTTGAGATTATAACTATGTATATTATCCAGGCTGCCTTTGAATTCATGATTTCCCCCTCAGCCTCCCAAGTGCTAAGATTGCTGGTGTGCACTTCTATGCTTGTCTAACAAACCAACCAACTTACCAACTAACTAACTAACTAACTAACTAATTACATGCATTCCACTTCCTTTAATTTTATAATTACTATTAGACCTCTAAAGGTTTTAAAAGTATGTATTGAGTTTTTCCTTAACTTTCAAGATGTAATAGTGAAAGTATTGGTCTATTTTTTTTCACTACTGTATTAAAGTACCAGATGCAGGGTAAACTTAAAACTCATAAAGACCTACTAACTTCACAATTCTGAAGGTTCATGCTATGGTACCATCATCATCTCAACTCTGAGCAGTATCTCATAGCAGAGGTTGTCACTGTGTTGAGAGTGCACATCAGAGGAAGACACAACCACAGAACAGGAGGCCAGGAGGGAGAGTCTTCCACTGTCCCTTCTGAGGACATCCCCCTACCTGACTGAAGGATTTCCCAGTAGCCACCT
>JADRCD010228907.1:32307-43530 GCA_019843815.1 Montemys delectorum
ACATGTCTCTCTGCCCAAAGAGGTGTTCAAGGGGAGAGACAAACATGTTCATGACCATGCATTAGGAACATATTTGTCCCATTTAAGAAAAAAAAGGAGTCCATTCTACTAAGAGGAGGGCTCCAAAATGTATCAAAGAGACAGATCACAGAGGACAATGTAGGCTACAGTAGCTCATTTGCATTATACTCCGTGTTAAATTTGAAGCCACTGAAAGGCTGGAAGGTTCTGAACTGAAATTATGTGACTTACATTTAAACACATCACATGGTAAAAGCAAAGAGATGAGTTAGGAAATTATCATGTAAACAAGGGAAAGTGTGATGCTGTAAGTCAAAGAATTGGTCCAATTTTGGAAATGATATCCATAACTGGGGATTGAGCTGTGGGCCTCCTGCATGCCAGGCAATCTCTCACCTACTGGGATGCACTCCCCCGACGTCCTTCCTCTTATCCTATGTTTTATTTTGAGATGGCATCTCACTAAGTCACCCACACCAGACTCAAACTTACTCTGTAGCACATGGTCCTCCAGTAACTTATGCCCCTCTGTAACTTACGATCCTCCAGTCTCAGTGTCTCCAGTGGCTAGGATTAGAAGCCTGTGCTACCATGCTAGGCTAAATTGTAATATATTTTGAGACTCAATAGCATTATTTGACACCAAATGATAGAATTGAGAATATGCCCAAGAATTTTTGATCAAGAAGCCAGAAGCTCCCAGTTACTCAACATAGATGGGTAAGATGGGTATGAGACTTGCTATGGGGGGAGATGGGCTGCATATCCTTTCTATATTCTGCCTGTAGGAATATCTTAGCATGTATCCCTTACTGCCACTGATTTGCAAGGCTGACAACTGTAGTGAATGTAATCTGGGTCTTGTGCTTGCTGTCGGCACACAACAGCTTTCCTGAATGCAGCATCATCCAGAACACTAGCACAGCCATTGAGCAGAGAAGCACTGCACTGTCTTCATCTGGCATTGTCATTCTCCTGAACATAAAAGTGGCTGTTGACTGACTGTGCATGGCAGCTAATTCCAGCAGGAATTCCAAAGGCAGTAAGTCAAGAGAGAATCATTCTATTTTCTCCCCTTCAAATTAATGACAGTGATCCGAGTCTTCATGATTGTTATTGTCTAAAGAAAATAAATGAATGATAAAGGATGATGCTAGGAATAGGAGGCAGGATAACATGTGCCTGTATCATAGCCTCCTGTTACCATGGCAGAAGCAATTAGCTTACAAACACAAATGATGTGGCAAATGAGGTGGTGCGTGCTTGGAAGGCTGAAGCAGGAGGATCACAGGTTTAGGGCTGCTTCAGTCATGTATCAAGTGTAAAATCAATCTTGGATAAATCAAAACAATAAAAACCAAAACAATAAATAAGCAGGTTTCAATCTAAATTAAAGAAGCTTCTAAATTTGAGTTTCTGAACAGTTCAGGAATTAATCAGTCCTTCTCTCACCCAAAGACTACCGTCACTGACTTACACCTAAAGATCCTACTATGAACCAATGATGTCACCCTTTAGATCAAAACTCTTGACACATGGTCCCCTGAGGGGAAGTTCATCAACTAAATTAAATGATTCTTTTCCTGGTCCCTCCCACACTGCATAGTGGATTTGTTCCATCTCTAAGAACATTCATTCCCAATTGCTCCAATATTACTCTAAAGTCCAGGTTTAAAGTCTCTGAGATTCCTGGCAAACTCAACTGTGGTCCCTATTTAAAAAAAATTAAGGTTACATATTTATAAAATACAATGATGGAGAAAATAAGGGCCAGGTACTCTTATGAAAAAAGGGAAGGGTAGCCCAAATCAGTCACAGTGACGTGTACAGTTGCATGACATTGTGCATCTCTCATCCAGGGATCAGTGTGGCAGCTCCCAATGGCTGCCACAACCCTACCCCTGTGGACTTATTGATTACAGCCGTCATGGGCCACTGTCTGACCAGACGTTTCCCTGCTGAGTACTTCCTGTTATTGGCACTAGTATCTTTCTTGTTCTTCATTTCAGCTTTCACAGTACTCCCCTAGATCCATTGGATAGCCCCTCGTGCTCCTTTGGAAGATTGGTTGAAGCATCTGTGATTCCAAATTGCTCACAATCTAGGCTGCATGTTGGTCACAGTAAGGCGTGTGCCTGCAGGAACTAGGCCCGGGCCGTTTGACCACAGCTGAAGTAGTGGGATGTTTAGTCAGTGGACAGTGGGGAGATGGGTCTCAAGCCTGTTCTTAATGCTCACTTGTTTGAAGACTTGGCAAGTCTTTAAAGGAAATTTGAAATTCTGTATCTTTGGCTTGTCATAGCCATGGCCTTTCTGCTTTCAGAGACGGCTCTCACATCTTTCTGGTGTTTTGGTGTAAAGCAGTTGGTTTCTTAAGTAGTCTAATGACTCCACGCTCCGTGGCTGAACCTTAATACATGCTTTTTGTAGGGACTCTAGGAGTTGCTTGATCCATGGCAAGACCAAGTTCTCAGACCAAAGGAGGTTTACTTGCCAGAGAAGGACAAAGGGGTGGGAGTAAGAGACAAAGACAGGAGATAGAGGATGAGGGAGAAGAGGGAGGGGACAAGGGAAAGGGAGTAGGGATATTTGTCCTGGAGGTCAGACAAAGGACTGCCTCTGGATAGAGATGACAAGCGGGTCAGAGGTAAATACCAGTTTATAAAGGCAAAGGGGAAAACTCCGGGTTAAAGATGAGGTGTTTAATTTTAATTGGACATGCTAGTTAACCAGGTGAGCCAAGGGGGCTTTTGATTGCTGGACGTCAATACTTTGATAGCTGGGCCTTGGTAGCGTTAGGAAGAGGAAGTGGCCAAATCTAGCTTGAGAAATGTAGTTTAACACTTTTTAGTAAGGCAAAGAAAATGGGGGAGAAGGGGAGAAGGGCGGGACCTGTTAGAGCCATGTTTGTCATGGTCAATGACTAGAATCCTTTCAGTTTTTTTCTGTCTACTGCCAAAATTTCTAAGTATGTGTGTACGTGTGTGTGTGTGTGTGTGTGTGTGTGTGTGTACTTGTGGGTGTACATGTGTGGGTATACATGGTATTCAGAATATAGATATGTTTGCTTGTGCCTCAAGAGTTCTGAAGTTAAGGTTCATGTTTTCCTGGATAACTACATATTAACTGAGGCAGAATCTGTTATGGAATCCAGAGCTCACTAATCCAAGTTAGTCTAGGTAGTCAGCATTCTGAAGATACCTGTACCATCCCCAAAAGCCAGGATTACAGGACCACACCTGCCCAAAAACTGCCAAAATTTTAAATCATTCTATTTTGTCCATTGCTAATTCTAACTGTAATCCTCACCCTTGCCCTAAAACTGACCCTAAAAAGCAAATTTTGCTTCTAAACTTTGCTTTAAATTTGTCTAAAATCAGACAGTAATGCTCAACAACATTTTACTGCTCTGAAATCCATGTCTATCCTTGAAGTCTCAGTGTCTGTCATCATTCAGCTCATTCTCCCTGAAAGGGTGAGAGTGGAGAAAAAATGTGAGTGATTTCCTTCCCACAGAGTGACATGACAGCTGTTAGCAAATTCCCAATAGAGTCTCTAGGTCCTGTGAAACATTGTCTGAGCAGGCCTTGCTGTCCATACCACCATTTACTGTTCTGGTTTTCTGAAACCTCAACAAGACTGATAGGCTTTCTGTAGCCCATCCTACAAATTCTCCCATACTCCTCTCTTATAAGCCATTATTAAGGATCCATTAGCACCATTAGCTCTTCTCAATTCCACTTCTAAGCATAAATTTTTGTTAGCTCTCTATTACTAGAACTAAACAACCTTAGCCCTTAACTTATAGATAAAAAAGGTATTGTTCAAGTTCAAGGTCAAGTAAGATCATGATATGACAAATCATGATGGGGGAAACTACTTCAGCTCATGATCCAGGGAAACTACTTAAGCTCACAATCCAGGGAAACTACTTAAGCTCATGATCCAGGCACTGAAAGGAAGAACAGGAGGAGACTAGGGCGCTACCATTTCCTCAGTGCCTGAAGATCTCCCCGCTGGGTGCTACCCCCTAAAGTATCTACTGCTTCTCAGAAACATCATCCTTGGATCAAGTTATTAATTAATACTTGGAGAGTATGGGGACATTAAACATGCCAGCTATAGCAGGGGTCTAGTGTCACACTCCACCCATCTCCTAATACCCTTCCTTTCCTGTTTTACATTTTATAGAAAATAGAAAGCTTTACTACCTTTTAAGGATGAGGCTTGGTTCAATATCTTCCTTATGAGATATTGATCGAACCTTACATAATTTTCTAGTTCTTGTACTACTGAATCCATGATTAGTTTAGCATCCCCCTCATTCTGATTATTAATATAAGTCAAGGAAAGGACATGTTTATCAGTACAGAAAATAAGGACTATATTGGTAAATTTATGGGTAATATTCCATAAGAGTACACATGGTCAATACATAAAAAGTTACCTATTTGCAGTTAAAGAAGCTAGGAGACAGAGAAAGTAGTGGACACGGGTCAAGGCAGCCAGTATATTGCTGCCTGATTTAGGAAAATGAGCATCGTGCTGAGTAATTTGCTGCATTCTGCTGTAGCAGTCTGCTGAGCTCTCAACACTCATGAACCAAGACCTGGTGCTAAACATCTGCTTCAGATAAACACGCAAGGACAACCGTGACTCCTCAAACAGACAACGTTCCTCCTTTACCTTATTCTTACTGTAGGTCGTAGATCTGCAAAATGCTGGGTCTACAGGGCACCAAATCACTGAGGAAAGGGAAGATATTCAGGGAAAAGCATCCTGGGAGGCATGAGAACCGTGTTTTTGGGCTGCAGGTATAGGAGGTGATGCTGCGAAATCCCTGCAGCCCAGTGAGCATCTCTGCTTCTGCCCCTCATTGAGCGTGTGTGTTGCGGTACCAAGGTGAGCGAGCATCTGTGCTGTCATTCTCGGATCCTGGGATCCTTTATCAACACCTGAGTGTCACAAAACTGAAGTTGTGCTGAAAGCGAAGTAAAAAGCAAAATTTCATTGTGTGTATGTGTGTGTATGTGTGTATGTGATGTACATACCCAATAGAAGAATAGCATGGCATATAGGTACTGAACTATTTTATATTATATTTTGGTATCAGTTTGAAGGTTAATATTTAAATTTTATTCATATATACAGCCTTTTGAATGAAAGCTGTTTGATATCTGTGGAGCAAATGAATGAAATTCATACATGCTTTGCATCTGTGGGATAAAAAATCATACACAGTACAGAAAGGATATTAAAATGGATACATCTCCTCTGTTAATATTTATTATTAAACCACTCATGCCAGTAAGAGAAATGACAGCAGCCATGGCAGCATTTACTTAGTCAGTTTTAATGCTACTTATGAAAATCTACAAAGTGATCCTCTGGGTGAAGGATTTTAAATATTCTTTTTTTCTTGTTTTCTTTATTAATCATTGTATTTGTTTACATTTCAATGTTATCTCCCTTCTCTGTCTCCCTTCCTTGAACCCCCCCCACCCCATACCCCTCCCCTTTGCCTCTAAGAGGGTACTTTCCCACCCACCTACTCCTGCTTTACCCCTCTAACATCCCCCTTCTCTGGGGCCTCAAGCCTCCACAGGACCAAGGGCCTCTCCTCTCATTGATTCTAGATGAGGCAGTCCTCTGCTACATATGTAGCAGGAGCCATGGACCAGTCCGTGTATATACTTTGGTCAGTGATTTAGTCCCTGGGAGCTCTGAGAGGTCTGGTTATTGATACTGTTGTCCTTCCTATAGGGTTGCAATCACCTTCAGCTCCCTCAGTCCTTCCCCTAATTCTTCCATTGAGGTGCCTGGGCTCAGTTGAATGGTTCACAGTGAGTGTCTGCATCTGTTTTAGGTACAGGGAGAGCCGCTCAGAGGAGAGCCATACAAGGCTCCTGTCTGCAAGCACCCAACCATTGGACTGAAGTCAGGGATCCCTATGGTTGAATTAAGGGAAGGATTGAAGAAGTTGAGGGCTACCCCACAGGAAGACCAGCAGTCTCAACTAACCTGGACCTTTAGGAGCTCCCAGAGACTGAGCCACCAACTAGGCAGCATACACAGGCTGGTCCAAGGCCCCTCTGTCAAATTGTATATGGCAGAGGTCTGCTTGGTCTGGCCTCAGAGGGAGAAGATGCACCTAATCCTCAAGAGACTTGAGGCCCCAGGGAAGAAGGAGGCCTGGTGAGGGGAGCACTCTCTCAGAGGTAACGGTGAGGAGGAATGGTATGAGGAACTGTAGGAGGGAGGACTGGGAGGGGGGGGCAATGGCTCGAATGTAAATAAATGAAATAATATTAAAAAGTCAGATAAAGGTAAGTAAAATGTGTTCCCTCCCAACCCCAGTAATAATTTCTCTCCGGATCTTAAATAGTTACCAATAAACCTGCAGTTAGTGTAGCTCTCTCCCTTGATTAAAGAAGTGCCTCTTTACAGCCAATGAAGACCATAAAGGAAAATGACAACTGGTCCCAATTCACAGAACCCCGATCATGGCTACCTAGCCCCAGTGGGGACCTCGACAACACACGCCCTGCACCCAATGCTCAGGAAACATTGCTGAGGAGGGGCAGACAGATTGTAAGAGCCTGAGGAACAGGATGTCTGCTATGGGAAGAGGTAGGGAAGTTACACCTATGGTACCTGAACAATATGGCTGTCTGAACAAGACCTGAATAATGACAACAGGCATGCTAACATGGAAAGAAGATTTCTTACAGAGCCCCTGACCTAGACAAAGGACTCCACACCTGTAAGGAGGACAATCAAATTCTCCAGAGATGAGCTCCCTAATTGGTTAGCTAGTACCAAGTATGCAGTATTTTATATTACATATACACATATATATATGCATATGTAGATATATGTATATATAATATAAAGTAATCTCCTTACCTTTGCTCAGTAATCTCACAAAGCTTTGCTGAATTTTATTTTGTAACTTCCCCCTTATCCGTCATTTCCTTAACTCCACCTATTGTGTTTTTGAAAGGTGCTGCACCTTTTCCAGTCTCCTGGAAAATGCCCGCTGCTCACATTTCCTTAGAGACCGTTCCTCCAGGACCCTGCCACGTGACCTGCTTTGGGCCGGGAGGCTTGAACTCAGTCGAGGCAACAGAGATTTGTTTAATCTCCCATCTTGAGCTTTCATTCTCTGTTAACGATTACTTCCTTAAAAGGTTTGCAAGTTCAGACAAATCCAGTTTGGCCTCTTCCCCTTGCCATTTAGTTCAAATTAGGAATGCTGTGATGTTTCCTGCTGGACTGTTTTCATTTGGTCTTGTGGATTATCAGATAGGGTTCTGAATGGCCTCGTCCCAGAGGGCTTACTGTGAAAGACTTTCTCTGTAAATTGCAACTTCCTATCAGTCTATCCCTATTTTAGCTAACAGTCTGGCAGAGGAGTATTTTCACAGCCACTGGCTACACAATAAGTGACCCAACCTATGGCCCTTGTTTGGTGGAAACAATCCAGCCTGATAACATCAGCATTGCTTGATATGATTAAAAGAGTAAAGGAGTCCCATTATAAGAAAACAAATGATGCCTTTGAAATGTCTAACTTCTAATATTTCTAGAAATTCGAGCTCCTGAAATTTCTTCCAAACTGAAGAAAATAAAACTCCTTTTTGGCTGAGGCTTTCATGATTTTACAGAAAACGTCTAGATGTCTAAAAATGAGCTTCTGCATTGATTGGCTGGTGCGGTTTCCCTCTGACATGCTCCGGCAGCTGGGAGAAACACCGCCAGGGTCTTGAAGTCTGGTGAACAGCTCCTCCATGATCCTGAAGTCGGGGAGAACGGGCTTGCAATTCAAGGAGGAAATGAGCCTTTTTCCATTTATTTGTCCTTGGATTGGCATCCCTATCTTTACTTCTGAACATCTAAGAAACTGCATCTTACCAATTTTGGCAGTCCAGACAAAAATGTTCAGGTGATTATACATTTTTGACCCCAGGAGATTGAACAAAATCACTGAAAAAGAAAATGCATTGTTATCATAAGAAGCAAAATTAACCAGTAAACCCCAATCTGCCCAAGAACCAGGGAAGTTCCTAGAATGTTGGGAGTTGTATTCTTTGGAAGATAATAAAGCTACATGGGAAAACATGGTGGCCTCATGGCTCCCCCTTTTTGTTTTAATTTTATTTTGTTTATTTACATTCCAAATGCTGGCCCCCCTTCCCAGGTCCCCCTCCCAGAGTTCTTCACCCTATCCTCCCTCCAGTTTGCCTCTGAGAAGGTGCTCCCCCACCCAACCACCCACATCCTCACACATCCACCCTCTCACGCCCACCTCATCCCCCCAACCCTAGCATCCTCCTTCCCTGGGGCATCAAGTATCCACAGGATTGGGTACATCCTCTCCCACTGGGGCCAGACAAGGCAGTCCTCTGCTACATATGTGCCGGACACCACATACCAGTCCATGTATGCTCTTTGGTAGTCTTGGAGGGGTCTGGGTTAGTTGACACTGTTGGTCTACCTATGGGGTTGCCATCCTCTTAGCTCCTTCAGTCCTTTGCCTAACTCTGCCATAGGGGTCCTGACCTCAGTCCGATGGTTGGCTATGAGTATCTGCATCTGTCTCATCAGCCACTGATAGAACCTCTCAGAGGACAGCCATGCTAGGCTCCTGTCTGCAAGTACTATATGGCATCAGTGATAGTATCAGATCTTTGTGCTCCCCTAACACCTGGTAAGATGGATCCCAAGTTGGCCTTTTGTTCAGTCTCTTCTCCATTTTTGTCCCTGCATTTCCTTTAGACATGAACACTTCTGGGTCAGAAATTTTGACTGTGGGTTGGTAACCCTATCCATTCACTTGAGGCTTGGTCTATCTACTGGAGGTGGACTCTTTGGGTTCCCACTCCCCATTGTTGGGTATTTTGGCTAAAATCACTTCCACTGAGTCCTGAGAGTCTCTTACATCCCAGGCCTCTAGTATTTTCTAGAGGATCTCCCCACCTCTCCAAGGTTGCATATTTCCATTCATTAAACTTCTTACTGTCTGTGGGTTGTATACTAGGCACCTTTGACTAATATCAACTTAATAGTAAGTAAATACTATGCTTGTCCTTTTGGATGTGGGTTACTTCACTCAGGATGATATTTTTTAGTTCCATCCATTTGCCTACAAAATTCATGATGCCCTTGTTTTTAATAGTTGAATAGTATTTCATTGTGTAAATGAACCACATTTTCTGTATCCATTCTTTGGTTGAGGGACATCTAGGTTGTTTCCAGCTTCTGGCTATTCTAAATAAGGCTGCTATGAACATAGTGGAGTGTCCTTGTGATATAGTGGATCATCTTTTGGGTATATGCCCAGGAGTGGTATAGCTGGGTCCTTAGGTAGTACTATGTCAAAGTTTCTGAGGAACCACCAGATTGATTTCCAGAGTGGTTATACCAGTTTGCAATCCCACCAGCAATGGAGGAATGCTCCTCTTTCTCCACATCCTTGCCAGCATGTACTGTCATTTGAGTTTTTGATCTTCACCATTCTGATTGGTGTAAGGTGGAATCTCAGGGTCTTTTTGACATATCTCCCTGACCAGTAAGGACTTCAAAATTTTCTTTAAGTGCTTCTTGGCCATTAAGATTCTTCTGTTGTGAATTCTCTGTTTAGTTCTGTATCCCATTTTTCAATTGGGTTATTTGGTTTTTTGGAGGTTATCTTCTTGAGTTATTTATGTATTTTGGATATTAGCCCTCTATTGGATGTAGAGTTAGTGAGGAGTATTTCCCAATCTGTGGGTGCATTTTGTCTTACAGAAGTTTTTCAGTTTGATGAGGTTCCATTAATTTTTTTTTTGTTGTTGTTCTACTTCTTTTTCTTTTTAAACTTTTATTGGATTATGATGAGAAAAGTTACATGATTTAAATTTATCTGAATTTGTTAACATTTAAAAACATATTTTAAGTAAATAGAATTAAATCACATTCTTGTTTCCCTTTTGTACCCCCACTCCTCCCAGAGACCCCCCTTCAATACCTACAATATCTTTTTTTGTCATATTCCTTAAAATTTATAAAATATTATAATACAAATAAGTATTATAAAAGTTGTTTGATATGAAACAACAATCAATTTAACAGTCTTATGTAGATGCTCGTCTACAGCAAGAGTGAAAATACTTTGTCCTCAGCATAAATTTTAAATAACTCCAAACATATTAACTGTATACTCCAAAATAATACATCACTACTGGTATTTTCCTAAATGAACATAAATACATAAAGTCTTTTTGTTTGTTTTATATTTAGTAGAGTTTAAAATCTTGGCTTTTACTGTGGTACAAGTCCAAAATAAGAACAATTTTTAGACATTGGATTTCATTGTAATAAGGCTATACTTCAATGACCAAAGGATTTTACCTCCATTGTAGCTAAGCTGAGAGTTGATAGTTCTGCTGCACCAAAAAATGAATTGTAGGCTCGATTTTTGGATACAGACTTCCTGCTATGGTCAAAGCTATTTGACTTGAGTGAATGACTTTATTCTCAGCCCACAGAGAACAGGTTACATTCATTTAAGAAATGGTGTATATATTAAGATGGTCTATCCATAAAGTCATTCACCAACTGATTGAATGAACAATGGTTCTGCTTGGAAGATGACACAGACATTAGGTGAGGGTAAGAATTTGGTTCATTAGCTGTGATAATTTGGAAAAGCATTCATCTCAAAGAAAGAGTAACGTATAAAGTCCTCTTCTTCAAACTTGATACAAGAGTTACAAACGTCAGGCAAATCATTCAGTCTCACTCTTTGTTGTTCTCTTACAAGCCCCTTCCTAATTTAATTGTCTATGTTTCTTTTGGGTATATAAATACTTTTGAAATATATAATCTGTTCTGAAAACCATATTATAGTGTAAAGACATGAAATAAACAATACTACTAATAGAGAGACTGAGATAGGAGAAGCGAGATTTCAAGACCCTTATGTTGTACACAGCAAGACATTGTCACAAACAAATAAGCTGGAAGTGCATATAGATTGTACAATGTTGGACCTATTTCTCCAATTACCAAATTAGAGAGACCATTGGATGACAATCAACAAATTTCTAATTCCTCATATTATTGGATTTCAATCGATTAGGATGTGTTGGTAATATTAATTTTCATAGTAATATAATAAAAAGTAATTGTCACATTCCTGTTGTTTTTGTTGTAAGAGGT
>JADRCD010228908.1:0-10297 GCA_019843815.1 Montemys delectorum
TATTATTATAGTAAATGATATTTGCTTACTTCACAAACTTGAGTGGAAGCTTCTACTACTCTTTGCACACAAAATTAGATGAAAAACAGCATTGGAAGCCATGTTATACTTACGATAGGCCATGATGTCCTCTGCAGAAGAGACTCCACTAAAATGAAGGGACTTCAGTTTACACACAGAAATTATAATATATAACTGGTATTTTCATTAAAATGCTCTTAGTGAATGTCAGACTGCCAAAATGTAAATAAATAAATATATAAATAAATCAATAGACATTCAGTGAGAGTTCATGTTAACGATGAGAACTGGGGAAAGACACTGAATCAGTCTCTTGACCAAATTTCGTGGATGTTCTAGCTTAAGTTACTAGTTGAAATTATTTTAACATATACTTTCATTCATTATGCTAGAAGCAATTGAAACTGTCTCATACAAAAATAGTAAAGCAGCTTTATAGTAAGTATAAAACTACATGGAAGAATTCACTGTTTTCCCCCATAGGCCTGAAAAAACCTATTAGATGTTTGTTTGGTATTTCCCTTTTTTTATATGGATGGCTTTATCTGGTTTATTATTATTGCTTGTTTTTTGGTTTTTTTTTAATTTATTTTTTCACTTTTAAAAGGCCACTCTAGTAACACCAATCTCATCACAAACCAAGCTTTTGCTTTGCTTTGTCCCTTAGAGAGATTCTTCAATAACTCGACTGGGTGTGGAGATTTTTGAGTTATGAACCCTTCAAATCGATGATAAACCCATAATATCCAGACCTATCCAGTGAAGTACATTAATAGTATATTCAACTTGACATTAAGAACAATGTGGCCCTCAAGAGTAGGCCTATAAATGTCAAAGATTATCAGCCTTGAAGCTGTGTTTCTTATAAACTGTAACAACCAAATTTTATTCTTTGCTCTCCTACTGGTGAGGTCTCACGTGTGATCTCTGAATACATATATATCACACACATGTAGTTTGAAATATAAAGTGCAATATATTTTTTCTTAGTAGCTTCCTACAGAGATTGTATGCACTTCTTTTAAATAAAGATAAAAACATTTTTAAATGATATACTTTAGGGTTAAATGTGCTACTCAAGCTGAAAAAAAAAGCAGTTTGGGATATAAAGGAGACTTCAGCATCAAATTGTCATATAATTGCTCTCAATTAAAATGAAACAACACAGTTTACTAATGGATTTACTATTTCAGGTTTAAAATGATAAAGCATAAGATCCTAGATTTCTGAGATAATCAGTCATGGGTTTGTCTGAACTTTATCCTTAAATTTAGTTTCTGTCAAAGAATTAAGGCCAGAAGTCAGTGTCTGGCCCAGTACAGAGCTAATGTCTTTGCTTATTATTCCTTGCCCTCCTAAATTTCCTGGGTGCTGGTAAAAGATAGCAAGAGAATATCAGGACCGATGCTCATGGTCCCTCTCCCTGATTAAGTGAATGAGATGAAGGCATCTACAATTCCCCAGTCTTAGTTCCCAGTCAATTCCTTCTGGGCATTATGTCAAAAAGCAATACTCATGAGAATATCTGAGTACATGTCTTCATTAACTGGATCAAGTTTAATGAGACAAATTTCAACATTTTTTTTTAATCTCCAAAGCACTATGAGAATTTCAATTTGGATTAAATGAAAGAATACTGGAAATTAAGAATCATTTTGGAAGGTTCCCCCAACCCCCTACCTCCCCATGGTTGACTGTTTCCATTCTTTCTGCTGGCCCTCAGGGAATGCACCAGAGACCTGGGAAGTGAGAGACTCTCAGGACTCAAAGGGAAGGACCATAAATGAAATGCCCAACAGTAAGGAGAGGGAACTGATAGAGCCCACATCCATCAGGAAGACAGGACATCAAATGAGAGAGGGGTGAGCATCCCACAGTCACCTCTCTGACCCATAATTGTTCCCATCTGAAAGAATTACAGAGATGGAAATGGAGAGGATCCTGAGGAAAAGAAGGTCCAGCAACAAGCCCTAAGTGGGATCCAGCTCAAGGGGGGGTCCCAAGGCCTGACACTATTACTGAGGCTATAGAGCACTCACAAAAAGGAACCTAGCATGACGGCACTCCGAAGACCCAACAAGCAGCTGAAAGTGTCAGATGCAGATATTTTCACCCAACCAACGGACAGAAGCAGCTGACCCCTGTTGTTGAATTAGGGAAATGTGGAAAGAAGCTGAGGAGAAGGGCGGTTTTGTAGGAGGACCAGCAGTCTCAATTAATCTGGACCCCAGAGATCCCTCAAACACTGGACCACCAAACAGACAGCATACACCAGCTGATATGAGGCCCCCAACACATACAGCAGAGGATTGCTGGGTCTGTGTTCATTCAGAGATGATGCACCTAACCCTCAAGAGATTGGAGGTCCCAGGGAGTTTAGAGGTCAGGTGGGGTGGGGAGTGGGGACATTCCTGTGGAGACCTAGGGGTGGGGAGGAGATATGGGATGTGGAACAGATGGAGAAAGGATGGTGAGGTGGTGGGGAATAAAATATGGGGTGTAAAAAATTAATTAATTAATTAATTCAAAAATAGGGAGAAAAAAAGAATCATTTTATGGTACCCCTTCTGACAACATTAAATCCAGCCGAGGATTTTTCGGTACTGCTGTGTGGTTCAGCCAACACATGCTTGACCATGCTATAAACAACTGAGACAACTGCTTTTTATATATATATATATATATATGATATTTTCTTTATTTACATGCAAATTTTTCCTTTCCCAGGTTGCCCTCCAAAAAACAAACAAACAAACAAAAACAAGAAGAAACCCCTTTTGCCTCCCCCCTCCCCATGCCTGCCACCCCACCCTCTCCCACTTATTGGCCCTGGCATTCCCCTACACTGGGGCACAAAACCTTCACAAGGCCGAGGTCCTTTCCTCCTATTGATGATCGAATTTTCAAACCTCTACTATACACATGCTGCCAGAACATTCAGTCCCACCCTGTATAGGCCTTGATTGGTGATTGGGTCCCTGGGAGCTCTGACAACTGCTTTTACAATATGAGTCTACCCTTAAGGAATTGTCATCTACCAAGTGCCACTCCGAACCTTGTTTTTATATAAAAATTTTCTTTAAGAAAGTTGGGTAATTGATCCCAGAAGATTTGCCACAGGAAACACAATGTAAGGATACTTTGTAGAAATTAATATGATTGAGGTAAATTTTCGCCTATATACTATCCCAACGATTCGGTGCATGAATCATAAACGTATCCCTGGAGAGACATGGAATGCAGATACTTCTTTAGACTTTTCCACAACTGAGGGAGAAGAAGCCTTTCCGCCCCCAGTCCCTCACCTCAGCAGGAAGAGGAAGATCCAGGTGAGAAAATGCCCTTGATACTGGCAGCTGTCATCCAAGGAGGATTTTCGGCTTTAGATCTAAGTGCTAAAGTAGCCACGGAAATGTGTTCCTTGAAGCTGAAATGAGGCCTTGCATATCATCAGTAATAACTTTGATTAAGCATGCCATTCAAAAATGTAATAAAGCATCAGATTTATTTTACTGAACAGATAATTACTTTCTATGTCATATGTGTCAGTTATTTTCTTCAATTTTTATCAATTTTATTGATTGCTCTTTATTTATATTTATTTTCATTGTTTTATTACATAAATTCATATCTTTATATGTCCAGATAAGCTCTCTCTTTTCACCCAAGATGCTACTTTCTAACTGATAAGAAGCTACTATTAGAATACATACCTGGTCAAAATGCAGAGAATAAGTAACAGTGGAGTGTCACATGCCAATCAATAAATCTATAGTGCACCCCCTAGTGTTAAAGCTCATGTGGCAGAAAGATTGTAAAACAAGATGATCAAGATTGCCGTGGCTAGAGAGTATTTCTGCGATATGACAGCAAAACCACACTCAGGATATCTTACAAATATTGTTACCTCCATGAGACTCACATGATGCCATTTAGGCAACCAGTCTGCATCCAACTGTGGATGGGAGGAATCTCTCAAGGTATCACCCTAGATGAAGTATTGTTTGGTGATTTTTTTTCTTGTCATTTTGTGTGTGTGTGTGTGTGTGTGTGTGTGTGTGTGTGTGTAGCAAATGAAAAAAAATAATGATTGAGAGTAATCTTTAAAAAATTTGATAAACTGTCATTAATGAAAAAAAAGTCAGGTCAGTAAGAACATTTGATATAAAATATTTCCTCCCAACCACATCCAGGTATTGTTTTAAAGTATGCGTCATGACAACTTGTATTTTAGCTCTGTCTCAGGTGTGTGATTCAGATGCTGTGACAGGTGTTTGCACTTGTAATCATGTTCTTCAGGATGACTTTCTACACCGCTGTTTATTTCTCACCCTCTGTACACAAATTTGTCGTTTACAAACACTTCAGGCATCATTTGTCTCATGGTTAGATTGTAACTCAGAAATAATAGTCACCTGACTTTTAGACATATCAAAGTTTCCATAATTAATATAAGTTGTAATATATTGTATGTCTTTTCTTGCTCTCCTTTGCAGTGGTTAGATCCCTCAGTGGTTTCTCATCCTAACCAACATTTGAGTATGTACATTTATAACATGTAAGAATTAATAATATTAATCTTTTTATCTCAAAGATTTTTTTTAACATTGTATCATAAAAGAGGTTGTGAATTATGGTCCTGAAATGGAAGGACTCACTCAAGTATGTCAAAGTAATTGCCACCATAACTCTGAGTATTGTTTCTGAATCCACTGTGCGTGTCTTTTACTACTCCTGATCATAATAGAGTCATTTTAAGCATAAAATTTAGTAAATCACACTGTTGCAAATGTACTAAAATCTCCACAATGTGGAAGCCATTACACATGACTAATGGGGGACATAAATTCTAGCATGCAGTCAGGCTGCGCTGCTCAAAAATACACCTGGAGAAGAGATAGATCTGAAAGTGAATTTTTAGGTAGAAATTGGGAATGCTTCTAAAAATGCTATTCATTTGTTTTGATGAAATCCTTAGGAAATCTCTGGACTTGACAAATCATTCACGGAGATAGAAATCAAATGCAATTCTTCTCCAGGAAGAATTTTGTAAACTGGGGACAGTGTAGCATTAAAAAGTTATAATGAGTGTATTTCATTGTATCCCAGGTCGCTTCAGGACAGGGTAGTCATGGTTACAACAGGCCATGCTTTTACATCATCCAAATCAAGACACTGACTGCTTCTCAGAGAGTTTTGAATATCGCCTGATGATAAAGAGATCCAGTACATAGTAAGACACCAGCCACTAAACACAGCACCCTTTCTACACAATCTTTGTCTCATTAACATCATTGCAGTAAAGCTGTCAGTAAAATTTCTTATCCTTCCTGTGGTTATTGTCAGCTTCAGTCTTATGCTAATTGCGTAACCATAGTCAGGGAGGCTCAAATGTACACAAACATTTTCTTCACACCTCTTTTTCTTTTGTGAGATGACAGAATGTGGCCATGACCCACTGTGTCCTTATACAGTTTAGCAGGGAATGGATCTGCAGTGCTGTCTGGAGTTATGGCTACCCAAAGAATGGATGCATTAGACTAACAAACACATTACAGCTCATAACTCCACCAAGAGCTAAATGAGGTCTTTATTTTCTTCAAGACAAAAAGAAGCTCAGGCCCTGCAGCTGCTCCATAAAATATAGTTTAAAAAAAATCACTCAGAATTTGAATAAAAAGGATATAGAACAGACCAATCTATTCACAGTGCATCTTGAGAAATGCCATGTGGCTTGAGTTAACATTAACAGAGACCAACTAATCT
Source organism: Montemys delectorum (assembly GCA_019843815.1). NCBI lineage: Eukaryota > Metazoa > Chordata > Mammalia > Rodentia > Muridae > Montemys > Montemys delectorum. Next base: position 5,788 of record JADRCD010228908.1, read on the forward strand.
ACTATCTTGAATCATCAAAATGTATCTTTTGTATAAAACATATACAAATAGTTTTCGATTATAGTGAACATAGCTACATGCCTGTAAAAATTATTTTTATATGATGTTCCATCAACATTAGGAATTGATGATAAAGCTTTCCTAAAGGATGTACATATGACATGAATAACAAATTTAACAAATGTTTGTAGGAACTGTGTGCACTTATAAACATATACTTTTAATCAAAGTGATAATTTTTAATGAGAAATAAATGAAAGGTCATTAAAATATAGTAATAAGTGTCTTTGACTGGATCTCATCAACATAATGATATAATGTGTCACTTTGATTTCTATTATGTTTATGAAATTGTGCATTAGTTGATAAGTGGTAATTTTTGTTAAGACTTTTTATGGAGTCTAGACTCTTTTCTAGAGTTCTTTATTTTTATTGAATATTTTATTTACTAACATTTCAAATGTTATCCCATTTCCCTGACCACCCTCCCCATAATCCTCTATCGGATCCCCTCCCCCTATGAGGGTGTTCCCCAACCCACCCATTCACTCCTACCTCTCCTCCCTTGCATGTCCTTACACTGGCGCAACAAACCTTCACAGAACCAAAGGCCTCTCCTCCACTTCCTGACTAAGCCATCATCTGCTACATATAAGGGTGGAGCCATGGGTCTCTCTCTGTGTGTACTCTTTGGTTGGTGGTTTATTCCATAGGAGCTCTAAGGGGTCTGTTTGGTTGATATTGTTGTTCTTCCTATGGGTTGCAAACGCCTTCAGCTCCTTCTGTCCTTTCTCAAACCCTGTGCTCAGTCCAATAGTTGGCTGCAAGCACCCACCTCTGTATTTGTTAGGCTCTGGCAGAGCCTCTCAGGAGAAAGCTAAATGGAGCTTCTGTTAGCAAGCACTCGTTGGCATCCACAATAGTGTCTGGGTTTAGTAACTGTATATGGGATGGATCCCCAGGTAAGGCAGTCTCTGGATGGCCTTTCTTCATTCTCTGCTCCACACTTTGTCTCCATATTTCTTCCTGTGAGTATTTTGTTCCCCCTTCTAAGAAGCACTGAAGCATTCACACTTAAATCTTCTTTCTTCTTGAGCTTCATGTGGTCTGTGAATTGTATCTTCTGTATTGTGAGCTGCTGGGCTAATATCCACTTATCAGTGAGTGCATACCATGTATGTTCTTTTGTGACTGGGTTACGTCATTGAGAACGATATTTTCTGATTCCATTCATTTGCCTAAGAATTTCATGAAGTCATTTTTTTTTTAATAGCTGAGTAGTACTCTATTGTGAAAATGTACCTATTTTCTGTATCCATTCCTCTGCTGAAGGACATCTGTGCTTTTTCCAGCTTCTGGCTATTATAAATAATGCTGCTATGAATATATGGAGCATGTGTCCTTGTAATATGTTAGAGAATCTTTTGGGTATATACTCAGGAGTGGTATAGCTGGGTCCTCAGGGAATACTAGATCCAATTGTCTGAGTAACTTCTAGACTGATGTACAGAGTGGTTGTACCAGCTTGCAGTCCCATCAACAATGGAAGAGTGTTCCTCTTTCTCCACATCATTGCCAGCATCTGCTGTCACCTGAGTTTTTGATCTTAGCCATTCTGACTGGTATGAGGTAGAAACTCAGGGTTGGTTTGGTTTGCACTTCCCTGATGACTAAGAATGTTGAACATTTCTTTAAGTGCTTCCCAGCATTTGGTATTCTTCAATTTAGAATTCCTTGTTTAGCTCTGTATCTCATTTTTAATAGGGTTATTTGATTCTCTGGAGTCTAACTTCTTGTGTTCTTTGAATATATTGGATATTAGCCCTCTATTGGATGTAGGATTATTAAAGATCTTTTCTCAATCTGTGGGTTGCCATTTTATCTTATTGACAGAGTTCTTTGACTTAAAGAAGCTTTGTAATTTCAGATTTCTATAAGGAAGAAAAAAATAAGAGTCATGATGCAATAATCACATTGCAGTATTAAAGTAATGGGACTTCAGTGATTCAAAGTCTGCAGTCAACCCTTACCTTTGATATGTTTACTTGCCTGTGGGCCCATTAAATAAAATACTTAGAAGTTCTTATAATAAATACATTTTAATATCTATTTGTTATACCCCCAAATAAAGTCCAATTAATTGACAAAATCTCAATAAGTATAATATTATATAGTATCAATTTTCCAGTATTCACACAATAATGGCTCTAGAAACTATATTTATACTTTACAATATTTTCTCTGATATCAAGATATAAAATATTAATATAATTTTAATATTGCACAATTTTAATATATACTGAAATCTAAAAACAAAATTTAACATTTCTCTTACCCAACCCTTACCCATATTAAGTTCATTTCCTTAACTTGCAAAGTCACAGTGCCCAAATTACTTAATATCTATCTTCTCAACTATTTCCTTCCTGATTCTACCTTCACAAGAATTGATTTGAGTAACTGTTTTCATTACTTATCCAAATTGTATACATTCAAGAATTCAATTACTTCTTGAAATTGTTCCAGGAGAACAATAGAAGGAAGGGGATTATTTTTTTCATGCTGATAACAAACTATAAATATTTCATGAGCATGTTTATTTCACATTTTCTAACATCACAATCATGAATTTTACACTCAAAACCTAACACATTGTTTATTCTTAGAACTTAGTACTTCAACATTCTTTCATTGATGCTACAATTTTTTTGATGTTTTTTGAGAGTATTGCTAAGAAGTTTGACATTTCCTTGCACATATCCTCTTGCTTCAATCTTCCAACTACTGAGCTTACAGTTGTGACACTAGTCCTGTCTCATCGCCATCACCTTTTTGCGTTTATTGTTACTTACATTTCCTTCACAGTCTTTATTTGAATGGTTGAAGGGTAATTAGGTTCAGTCCAAATGTTGGTGTGAGGCACTTCATAACTCAAATTCCTATACCGTGTAACTTTCAGTCCCATGGAAATAAGCTACTTATAAATTCCCTGTTATTGCTCAGTATAAAAAAAAAATCTATGTTAAAAGACTGTGAGGATAAATGTTACAGTTTTCTTTTAAAACTCTTCTCTTCTGCTTAAATGTGCTCTACTACTTTGCATTAGGTACATAGATGCTTTTCCTCTATACATGTCTATACCCAACTTTCCTGTGGCCCACAAATTCCTAAGGAGGACATCAGATCATATGAAATTCACTTTATAGAACTATGACCCTCTATGTCAGTTCTAAGAATCAATGTAGGATCCTTAAAAGTACATTCAGTGTTTTTAACCAATGAGCTATCAGTCTGGCCCTATGAACTACCCCAAGTCTCATAGTTAAGTAAGAGCAAAACCAATTCACACCATGGTGGTCTAGTCAGGGCAAAACCAATTCACACCACGGTGGTCTAGTCAGACTTGCATGTGTTTTGTTGTTTTTTGTTGATTCTTTTACTTAGGGCCAGTGACCCTGACACCAGGTTTCTTGTAGCATGCTACCAAAAGGGGTACCTTACCCAAAACTAACAAGCAGCATATATAAGAGTTTGTGACCTTTTCCCGAAAATATTTTATCAGTCATTGCTTGAAATTTATATTAAAATTAATGTTTAACAACACTTTTAGACTATTTTCTTTAATTTTCTCTCTTGAAAAGTATTATGAAACAAGTTTGCCATGTTAACATCAGTTTATACAGGTGGCTTACACATTAAAGGTTATAACTCTTTAAAACTTAACTTTTAATAAATTGAATTTAGTTCATAAAAATGTGTATATTTGATTTGTTACCTTAGAGAAAAATCCTATGTTTTAATTTAGTATTGTATTTTCAACTGCTATTCTATATTGATTCCATTTCAGCTTAGTGACAGGATTTTTTGAAAGAAGAAAACAGTTTTTAAACACTGTGAGTATAAGGATCTAAGCTTGAGAATGGATAGAGCCTACCCTGATATGCAGTGGGTTGTAAAAGATCTTTTTAGTTCTTTTATCACAGTCTAAAATCCACAGTGGGATTTTTGAGCTGGTCAGAATTGTTGGCAATAAAAACGTTAATCATGAAAAATAGAATTCAGTAAAATAAAATCATCATTTTAGATTATATAATAGTATATAAATTAAATATTTCAGGCTACCCATAAAACATAAGAAGTAACTGGGCTCAATTTAGGAGAAAGGGATCAGGGAATGCACTGCATCTGTGTCTACTAAATTCCATAGGTTTTCTTTTCCTGATAGCGAAAGAACATTTACCAGATCGCGTAGGCAAGTGTAAGTAGCATGGATCCTATTCTGAGCATTTCTACCACAGAGTTGGAGCAAAGTAGCAATTAAAAATACTCTTTGACAATAGTGTTAATAGTTTTGTCTACTGGATTTCTGTTAACATTTGTCTTAGTCAGGGTTACTATTCCTGCACAAACATCATGACCATGAAGCAAGTTGGAGAGGAAAGGGTTTATTTGGCTTACACTTCCACATGGCTGTTGATCACCAGAGGAGGTCAGGACTGGAACTCAAGCA
>JADRCD010228908.1:10397-36047 GCA_019843815.1 Montemys delectorum
ATAATGTACGCTTTACTTAGTAAGAAAATAACAAATAATATTTAAGAGAAATGAACAATAAATGCTGCTCAACTACTCAACCTAATGTCACCTTAATAAGCTCTGGATAAAATTGAGGAATTAATTTTTATAGCAATGATTTTCACTGTCCCCCAGGATCCACTATAAGTGCATTATCGTTGCCGCATCTCCTAGGGTTCAAAGAAGCAAGTATGTGCCAATATCAAAACACAGCATCTTGTGACAAAGCCAACTAGGGTTTCTGTAAGCAACAGGAAACATGGAGGCACTCCCTAAAATACCCGTGCCTTTCTCTCAAGTGGAATTAACAAAATCTAATTTCTTTCTGAGCACTGATGCTACCTTTTCAGCACCAGATTCTGTAGCCATATGATGTGGAGATCAAGAAGTGCTTTAGGAAATAAATACTTTAGAAAGTGTGGAGTTTACAGGTAAGTTCATTCTCTTCTGAATCCTGCAAGAAACATCACTTCACCTTTTGGAGGGAGAGAACTTTCTTTATAATTATCATTTATCTTAAATAACTAATTAAGTCTACTCCTAGCAAAGTGATTGGGCTAAAGTATTACAGAGATTGGAAAATATTGATCATGTCAAAAGTTCAAAGTATATAAAATCTGAAGGTAGTTGTGTACTTAATATGATGAAGGATTAATTATAAGTTAAAACACAAGGAAACCAATGTTAACAGATAGGATGGTCAGATAATTCTGAAGATTTGTTCTGCTGTAGATTCTACCCAGTTCTCACAGTAATGTTGCATCAAAGAGTAGGAAATGTCTGGCTCATGAGTGAGAAAATATTATGGACCACAATGAAAGCAATGATGTATAACAAGCATAGAGGCAAAGCTACATATCTGGGATATGCAGTTTATCTTTTATAGAAAAGGGGTATAAATTATGCTTAAAGCAATACGCTGGACTTATATCCAGACTATATATATATTTGATATATCAGGCATCAAGAGTGATTTCTTTTTGTAAACTGGTGAAATATCTTCAGGATAAAAAAAGAGAATGAAAAACGTGGTGCATCTGGGCACATGTCGAATTCTATAGCTGCCAACCCAAATCTATATAATCAGACATACATGCACAACATTAATAGCTGGGGAAAAATATCTTCATGGGTAAAAACCAGATATACAATATCAATGGATAAGCCATAAATTCATTATTAGACTGTTAAGAGAGGGTAGAGTTGGAGTTAATATGAAAATATGATTTAGGTTTCACATTAGATTGTTCCCTATGATATGTATGCATTGAATTTGTCTCAGTTCTGGTATACTGAGATCTACATCCCCAAGAATCTCAGGAATGTTGACCGTGCCATTTCTCTGTTCTTGCCAGTTCATTCCCAAAACTCATCCAACCATACACTGAGAAACACCCAGAAAACTATTTAGTTGACCTATAATCACAATTATGGTTATAAGGTGTAAAGTATAATTGTAATACAATAAACTATATTGTGAATGTGAGATTTTGAGGTTGCATTCATTCATTCATTCACTCATTTGTCTGTTTATTTTTTTCTCTCTTGCCATGAAAGTATCTATTCCCAATTGGGAGATAATTAAAAGTTATTGTCTAATGTATTTTTAGAAACTTCTTATGTTTCATGGACTTACACTCATACCTTTATGGGAACAAAAACAATAAGGCTATACATTTGATTAAAGGACAGCTACAAATTCTCCAAGTAGCTTATAGACAGTCATTTTTCACAAAGCCATTTTCACTTAGAGTTCTTGTTTCTGAAGCTCATAGGCTCAGTTTATGGGGAACATAGTAATATGTAAAGCTACAGATGTGGATGCTCGTAGCCAACCATTGGACTGAGCACAGGGACCCCAAGGGGAGAGCTAGGGAAAGGACTGAGGCAGCTCAAGGGGTTTGTAACCCCATAGGAAGAACAATAATATCAACCAACCAGAACCCCCAGAGCTCCCAGGGACTAAACCACCAACCAAAGAATAGAAATAGACATGGAGGGACCCATGGCTCCAGCTGAATATGTAGCAGAGGATGGCCTTATCTGGAATCAATGGGAGGAGAGGCCCTTAGTTCTGTGAAGGGTCAATGCCCCAGGGTAGTGGAATGCCAGGGTAGTGAGGTGGGAGTGGGTAGGTGGGTGGAGGAATATCCTCACAAAATCAGGGGGAGAGGGGATGGGATAGAGAGGTTTTTTGGAGGGAAAACTGGGAAAGCAGATAACATTTGAAATGTAAGTAAATAAAATATTCAACAAGAAATCAAAAAATCAAAAAAAGAAAAAGAAAAATAGTTTTATTTCGTATTTTATGGAGTTTTATAATTTACAATGTGTATCGTCAGTGGTAGATTTGAATTGAGTGCTAGTGAACTCTTAAGTTGCCTTTGATGTCTGGCTGTTATAGGTAATACAGCCATATAAACATGTATATGCAATTGTGTCGTGGAGACTCCCATTTAAACTCTTTTCAGTATCATCTAATACAGAGAATTGCTTTATCATACTACCATAGAGTATACACAAATTATCAGAATTTTTGCCATAAGAGATGTTCCACTTTATAACTCTACTAACAATATGAAAAAAAAATCACACAATCTCCATATTATGCTAGTACATTTTATTTTCTATTTAGTTTGAGTTGGGTTTTACTGTCACTGTTGATGGTGGCGGTCATGCTTTTGTTGTTTGTTTGTTTGCTTGTTTGCTTGATTTGTAATTTCATGAATGGAAGTATATTTTCCACAATTCCTACATTCAAGGCAACAACCGCAGAAGTTCATGAGACTGATAATTAAATAAGACATCTAAAAAGATGCCATAATCAAGTCTCATCAGTGAACTTAAATGATATGGAAATTTGAACACAAATAAGAGAAAATAGATTTGAGAACACAGCAAACGGATAGCCAACTACAAGGTAAAAAGGAGCTTCAAGAAAAAGCAAACAACTGACACTTGAATTTGAACATCAGTCCTCTAGAACCTTACGGAAATATTTTTGCATTAGCAAGCCAACCCATTGTGTAATGCATTTCGTCATCTCTAGGAAACATATATAAATAATTTTAGTACATAAAAGGCATAACTCCATGTGTTTTTGATTTGCATTTCTGTAATTACCAATGGTTTTGAAAATCTTTATATATATCCTGTCTATTAGCCACTTACAGTCTTTATAGCACTGCCTGATCCTTTGCCTATCTAGCAGTTAGATTGCTTTTGCTGTTATTGCTCATTTGTAAGAGTTTCTAGCATATTTTGGACACTAAATTTCACATAACCAGCAAATCTATCTTTTTATATTTTTTTCTTGCTTCTCCAAATTGAATAGTCAAGACTTCTGTGGCTGCCTATATGCCTATGAAGGACCTTAATCTTGGACCAAATTCTACTTTACACTGAAAGTAGTTATCTTAGTTGCCATTCTGTTGCTATGAAGAGATTCCATGTCCATGGCAACTTTAAAAAGTAAGCAATTAATTGGGGGCTTGCTTACAGTTTCAGAGGCTAGTCCATTATCATCATGGCAGGGAGTGTGACAACATGCTAGGAGGCCTGGTGATGGAGAAGAATCTAAGAACATTACATCTTGATCCACAGACAGCAGCCAGAAGGTAAGTGTACTGCACCTGGCATGGGTTTTTGAAATCTCAAAGCCCACTCCCAGTTACACACCTCTTCCAGCAGGGCCAACATTACTCCAATAAGCCTATGTCATGCTTTCTAATCCTTACCAAAATTTTACAATAACTAGGGAGCAAGCATTTAATCACAGGAGCCTATAGGGCCTATTCTAATTCAAATGACCTCAATAGATGATTCTGATATAGCCATGTTCATTTTTTTCCATTTATGTCACACTATGTTGTTATAATAATTCATAATCCAAGTTTGGTTCGTTATTCCTCCTGTAAAATGTTCTTCAGATAGCCCCATTGTATTGTCTTTGATGTGAACTGTAGGAAATAGATTGGTCAACCATCTTGTGACGTGTGTTTTTATTCTGGTATATTTTCATTTATGGAACATTTTCTGTTTATTTACTAAACTTGTAAGTTATTTGGATTTAGCTATGTAGTTATAAACGTTTCATGGTTAAGCCCTCAATATCTTGCAGGGTATATTAAGATGCTATACCTATTTTTGAACTGAAGATCATCTTTATAAACAAAATAAGGCCAATCTATTTCTCTCATATATGTAACCTCCAATATCTCTCATCTATCAGTTTATCAGTCTGCTCATCTAAATATAAAAGAATACTTGAAAGATGACACAGGAAAAAAATTGTTTTTGTTTTTTTCTGAGACAGGGTTTCTCTGTATAGCCCTGGCTGTCCTAGAACTCACTCTGTAGACCAGGCTGGCCTCAAACTCAGAAATCTGTCTGCCTCTGCCTCCCATGTGCTGAGATTAAAGGCGTGCACCACCACTGCCCAGCTGACCATAGACATTAAAGAGGAAAGAAATGAGTACTGAATTGAGTACAAAAATCAGTTCAATAACTGTCTTGGCTCCAGGATGGTTTGAAACTCTTCACATAACTTATACATTTTTTTTTTGTAAGGAAATTTTCTCTTATGCCTGGCCCAAGCTTAGGCTTTCTCTTCTCCCAGCTTTAAATTCTTGTGGGAATTTCAAATTCTTTAGTTCTATTCTTCTAATAGTCATATAAATAAATGAGGAAAAAATTCTTTAGAATATGCTCATTGCTGTCAAAGCAAATAGAAAATGGATAAACAGAAAAAAACTAGAAATTTTGGAAATGATTCAATGAAGCAAAAAACAGAGTAGCATAAAGCACCAATACTCTATAGCAAAATAGAAAGAATGCTAATGAGGGCAGACAAGGCTGAGGAAATACTATATTCGAGTATAAATAAAGAAATAATAATAAATAATATAAATAAATGAGACCATAACTTTCAGAAACTCTTGCAAGTAATCAACAAATCAAATCTAAGAAGGAATAAATATAAAAAAATACAGATGTGAAAAATCTATTCAACAAGATTATAGCAGAAGAGTAGCAAAATATAAGGAAAGAAATTGAAATATACATAAGAAATTCAGAACTCAAACTCAAATTATTAGAGACATTAGAACAAAGTATAGTCAAGAAGTCAAATGTTCAAAGCATTAAAATAAACTGAAACCATCACAATAATGCCAATCTTTTCAGAAGAGAAGCTAAAAGCCACAAAACAAGCAATAATATATTTTAAGCATTGAAAGTAAATAACTGTCAATGGAGACTGCTATACTTGCCAAAATTATCTATTTATATTGATTGACAAAGAAATAAAGGTATGTAATTAAAACAACCAAGCTAGCATTGCAGAAGTTACTAAAAGACTTCATGAATATAGAAAAGCAAAATAGAAATATTTGATGATGAGATATAAGGAAAAAATAAATCTCATGAGAGGAATTGTTGAAATATGAGAAACAAGAATGAGTCAGTAATGTTCAACTCAGTGTCATAGCCTGAATACAGACAGAGACAACAGGAAAGGAGAAGAATGGAATTCAATACACCACACAATGAAAGCTAAAGAAAGCAAGCATATTATTTTATTTGATGAGTAAATCCTAAATCAAAATTTGTCAAAAGACAAAAACAAGACCATTATAAATCAAAGATACAAAAATATATCAAGAACATTCAACACTTGTGAACATATCGACGAAAGGTTGGAGCTCCTAATATGAGACCAGATACAACAAGACTGAATATTTTAGTACTTCATTTTCACCAATTACCTTAGTCAGAGTACTGTAGAGGAACATATATATGTATATACATATACACATATATATGTATGTATATATATATATATATATATTAAAGATATATATATATATATTAAAGAGACCAGCAGTGGCTGTCTTCCAGTGGAAAGGCCCTTTTATTAAATTTGGATAACCTTGAAGATTTGAAAATACCAATACTCTGAGAATTTTTAGTGTAGATCTGAAGAAATTTGCAACTTCTGCAAAAATCTCTGTATTTACTTTTAGGTCACTTTTAACAAGGGCAGGATTCCATGCAGTGAGCTACTTAGGTCAAGTGCAAGGTCTCTGCTGAGCTCCCAGCAGCAACTTGAGAAGGAACTATTCTTAGCCCCCAAGCCTGGTTCATTCTTCAGACGTCTTGAGCACCATCTGCCTCCTAAACTACATCTGTATGAAGGATTCAGAATGGAAATCACCTTTCCAGTCCTTGATAACAGCCTTAGCAATGATCATAGAAACACTATCTTAAGAAGAGAACATCTAGAGTGACTTGCTCTGCAGCAAAAAGGTCTCTGAACCAATGCCTAAAACTCAGCACAGAAGGCAACCCCAAAACAAACTGGGAGGAAAATGCTTTGTTATTGGGCTTTGGCGAATGTCTTTGCTCTCAAAATTTTCCTTTCTTGGAGACCTATAAGGTCATGACTACTCCATTGTCATTCTTTTGAATATTATCAAGTCTCTTGACAATGAAAATGACTATTCCTTGGGCTTTCAACACAATGAAATTATAGTAAATGAAGATAAATTTAAATAATTTCTACAAGAACAATAAGTACGTATGGGGTTGTACTATCACCATACCAAACCTCAGGTAGAAAAAATAAAATCCAGCATGCATATTTACTTTGCATTGTTTTCTGTGGACTGAGCACTAGTACCCTCAGAGCTCCCAGGGACCCAACCACCAATCAAGGACTATACAGGGTGGGACTGAATGTTCTGGCAGCATGTGTATAGTAGAGGATTGCAAATCCGATCATCAATAGGAGGAAAGGACCTCAGCCTTGTGAAGGTTTTGTGCCCCAGTGTAGGGGAATGCCAGGGCCAATAAGTGGGAGAGGGTGGGGTGGCAGGCATGGGGAGGGGGGAGGCAAAAGGGGTTTGTTCTTGTTGTTTTTGTTTGTTTGTTTGTTTGTTTGTTTGTTTTTTGGAGGGCAACCTGGGAAAGGAAAAATTTACATGTAAATAAAGAAAATAACTAATAAAAAATTTTTTAAAAATTCTTATAATTTCTTATTTCTATAAAAAAACATATTTCACAATGAAAAATTGAAAAATAAAAGCCCTTAATAAGTAAGATATAATATAGATCTAAACAACAGAATAAAGTATGCACTTATTATTTCCTGTTAAGTTTTGTATTCACCATATCATGGTTTTAGAACATTTTACAAATAAATTTGAATCATTGCTTGCTGTGTCAATTATTTTATGTCAATCTATTCATGTTTTTGATATAATATGAACAATAAGTGTCTCTGAACATAAAATATAATTCTGTATAATGTCAGGAATAAACTGTTATGCCAAATTCTTTAAAAGTCTTAGAATCCTTAGCTTTCTATGTCACTGAATTAGGCTTATATATAATAACAATATCTTGATTAGATATTTCTTTTTATTTTTTTAAATTTTATTTAATTTTTTAAATTTATTTTTCACACTCCATATTTTATTTCCCCAACCTCCATCCACTGTCTGACTTTTTCACATCCCACATCTCCCTACTGTCTGGTGTTTCATCTAAGGTCCCTCCCTTTGAGTCCTGGGAGTCTCTCACCTCCATTTTAGATTTTATTCCCCTCCTGATCCACCCTCTGACAGTTCCACATCCCATACCTCCTTCCCATCCCTGTCTCCAGGAGGATGTCTGCAACCTCCTACACCATGCCCCCCCCACACACACACACACTGGACCTTTAAACTCCTTGGGGCCGCCAGTCTCTTGAGGGTTAGGTGCATCTTCTCTAACTGAACCCAGACCTGGCAGTCCTCTGCTGTACGTGTGTGTTGGGAGCCTCATATCATCTGGTGCATGCTACCTGGTTGGTGGTCCAGTGTTTGAGAGATCTCAGGGATCCAGGTTAACTGAGAGCCTGGTCCTCCTACAGGGTCGCCCTCTTCCTCAGCTTCTTCCAGCTTTTCTTAAGCCCCTTTCCTTTCTTCAGTTTTCTTTAGGCATGTCCAGCTGTCAGTTATGAGTTCTATATCAGACTCTCTGCTTTAGTCCTATGGCGTTATCCTGAATGTTGCTGAATTCCTCTTGAAGTATGAACCTCGAATTATATGCTGATCCTATGCAATGCTTTCCTTGCATAGCGGGAAGGATTTGGCATGTGAGTTAACTGGAGTCCCTTGGCTTTCAACGTGGCTCAGAGCAGATGGTCTTGACAGACAGAGCAGAGACACAGCTCTGGGCCTGAAAATGTTAGTGTGCACACGATGTCTTTTCCCCTCAGGACAAGTATGATGAGACTTTGGAATTAAAAAACATAGATAATGGATTCTTTATCATTGACTCTTTGCTGAGAAAGAGTATAGGGCTTCTTTAAAAAAGGGGGGGGGGGTAACACTTAAATATTTCAGTGCCGTTATTAGCCCAGAAGTTTGGAATACAGGAAGAACAACCCACAAACCACAAAAAACCTAAGAAGAAGGAAGACCAAAAGGTGGACATTTCATTCCTTCTTAAAAAGGGGAACCAAATAGCCACAGAAGGAGTGGCAGAAATTAACTATGGAGCAGAGACTGAAGGAAGGACAAGCATATAGCTATCTCCTGAGAGGCTCTGACAATATCTGACCAATACAGATGTAGAGTCTCACAACCATTCATTGAACTGAGTACACGGTCCCCAATGAAGGAGTTAGAGAAAGGTTCTATGGAGCTGAAGGGTTTGCAGTCCCTTATGACGAACAACAATTACTAACTAGTACCCTCAGAGCTCCCAGGGACCCAACCACCAATCAAGGACTATACATGGTGAGACTGAGTGTTCTGGCAGCATGTGTATAGTAGAGGATTGCAAATTCTATCATCTATAGGAGGAAAGGACCTCGGCCTTGTGAAGGTTGTGTGCCCCAGTAAGGGGAATGCCAGGGCCAATAAATGGGAGAGGGTGGGGTGGCAGGCATGGGGAGGGGGAAGGCAAAAGGGGTTTGTTCTTGTTGTTTTTGTTTGTTTGTTTGTTTGATTGTTTGTTTTTTGGAGGGGAACTTGGGAAAGGAGAAATTTACATGTAAATAAAGAAAATATCTAAAAATAAATAAATAAATAAATGGTAAATAAATTTAGAAATGTACCACAAAAAAAATATTTCAGTGCCATAAAACAGTCCTCCCTGTATAGAGTGACTTGTCTCTGAAAATAAAGCTTTATATTTGCCGATTTTACATGATCCCATAATAAATATAAGGGAAATTTAAAAATTGCTTAGCTGTAAAATGCCATTTAGCAATCCTACAATACAAAAGAAATAACATTTGTTTTTTTTAAAATCTTGCTTCAAACATAAAAGAAAAGAAAAATAAACAACTTAAAGTGGTATATATATATTAAATAATAGTTAAAAAGTGATAAAAATGAGTATAAATAACTAGAATGGAGCTTTTACATTGTCAATATCATTTTGTTGTATGCAGGAATGTAAATACATATGCATGCATGTGAATGTATTCATAAAACACGGATGTGGGAAAGGAAGAGAAGGAAAGATTCAGGCCAAATACTTCATTTTATCAAAATGTATGTTTTTAAATAAGTAATGGAGACTAATACATTTTAAAGGGCAAATAATAGTTGTATTGGTGTTCCAGAATAAAAAAAATGGGATCTCTTAGTTACCTTTCTCACTGCTGTGATAAAATCCCCACAACAAAGAAAGAATAACTTATTTTTACTTTCTATTGAGGGTGAAGTCCATCATGATGTCCCGTGGCTAGGACAGTGAGTCTATAGTTGAGCTAGCTCTCTAGCACTGTGAATGGTCACTAATAAAGGGATCCCTCAGAATTAGTCTACAGGGCTGTTTTGCAAACACAAAATGTAGTACTATAAAGGGCCATGTTCCAGTAAGGAATATGTCAAACAAAGATATAACTCTGGAAATCATAACCAGAACCCTGTCTTGGTATATACAAGGATCCCACGTGCCTGCACTCAGTAGACACAGTTTCTCTTGTTGATCATCACTCAATTCCCATATCCTAGAACAGTGGCTGGTAAGTGGGAATACATGTTGTGTGGAATACACAGTAATTGCTTTAAAAAGCAGGGAGGACTTCTAATAATAGAATGAGACTTTGAAATTATTTTGTTAAATTAGTTGCATGTTATATGCTCATTAAGTGGTATAAAAATAAAACTACAAACTATATACTTTTATGTAAAGTGCGATAGTATAGTAAAATTATGCTTTAAGTGAACTAGCTTCATTTAAACTAAAATATTCCTTCATACATATTCTTAGATGATCCTATATTGGGAACTATTACACACTTCCCCAGGGGTCCCACTTCCCACCTAGAAGGCTCCTTTAAATTAGTAGTAGACATCTCAAAAAATGAAAATTCCTGACTTTCTTAAACAATAATTAACTGCATTTTAGTATTGAAAGCAATTTACAGTTTTACATTTTCTTTTAATAACTACTCATCCATATGTAGTTAAAGCCAATACAGTATGCACCCAGATTAGATTTTTCTGAGGCAGTAAAACGGGAGAGGGGTTGCCCTGGATACTCCAACATAAGAGGTAGTTTTCTGTGAAACTATTTGTACTGCCCTAATAAAGAAAAAAAAATTAAATGTAGAAAAATGTATAGTTTAAAAATACTTTGTAAAGCAGGAATGTCAGGGACATCACAAAGAAGATTTGGACGTGAAATAAGTATAAGACATAGGAAAAAAATTAGCAAGTTCTAACCAATGGTCAGGAGGAATATCAGCTAACAGGATATGTGTTTTAAAGAACAGAAAACTAAATATTTTATGCAGGAAATAGCAAAAATAACATAATTTATGTTATGTGACATAAATATTTATAATACTTTAAGATTAAAAATAAACAGTATTTCCTAAAAGCATATATTGTACTAAACTATATTCTAAGTCTAAATTATAAATCATCTTTTCCACAAAGTAACTTCTTCTTAGTGTCTTATTAATATTCTTCCTCCTCTAAAGTGAAGCAACTCTGTCTGTCCTTTCTTTATTTTTGCCAGTCTGGTCCATGTGGATATATATACATTTTTTTAAAGTAGAACTAGGAGCTTGAGAAATGAAATCATTAGAGCACTACTATTTTTTAAATTAAAGATAATTATGAAGATTTAGTGGTTTTCTGATGTTACTAAAACAAGAGTAGAGTCAACCTGACAAAAAGAATAAACTGCACCATCTTTCCTCTAAGGACTTTTTGATGTGCATGAAAATGCCACTAAATAGTGATAGTGGGGGCGGGGGGCATCATGAAACAAACTTTGCCAAGTATTGCCATTCTTTAGGTATTGAATGAATAAGTGATGTCCTTTGGCTCAGAGGATGAGGGACTACACCCAGGATATTATGAATGCTAGATGAACGTCTCCTATTGAACAGTTTAAGTTGAGACAGTTTCTCTAAGCTGTCCAAGCTGGCTTTTTACTCTATATGTCCCTCAGGAAGACCGTGAATCTGTGTTTGTTCTCCAGATTTATGAGTAAATATACCAAAAGTATGTCTTTGTCTGTGAGTGAATGTCTAGTTCTTGGTGTTTTTTTCTTTGGGAGCTAGAGATTGCTAAGTAGTAATAGCTGCAGTAAACTCAAGCCTTCTTCTGGCCTCTACAGGTACGCATGATCATGTGTACATATAACACACACACACACACACACACACACACAGTCATATAATTATACAAAATAAGTCTTTTTAAATATTAATAATTTAACCAGATATTACTGATTGAGATTGTAAGTTCTTTATCTTTCAGTTTGCTTACTATATTGTGACTACTGACATTTTAAGATGATAGGCATATTTAGGATGTATGAAGAATTACATGAGCCTTATATGCATATCCTATATCTCTTCCTAAGTGCAGTAAACGTATTCATTAGTTCTGATAAACCTTTATTATATGCTTGCTTACATACTCATTAACGACAATAAAAACAACAACCATTTTCCCAGGGATTGACCATTCTACCTCATACCTGTGCAAGGCAATGAAGAAATGGAGCTGTCACCATGGTTATCTCAAGTTTTATACAGTCAGTGGGCATCCTCCTGAATCCGCAGCCTATCACTCAGGATGCAGTAAAGGTTGCTGAAATACTACAAGATCATTGCTTCACTAATGCAGGTATTTTGTTTGTTCAGTTTCACAGTTACATTCACATTGTCTCAAGGCCTGAATTCCTATGAATAAAGAAGTGAACGTTTATGTTCAAACGTTTGTAAATACAAATGTTTCATTTCATTATAGAGCTAAATGTAGGATGGTTGGGTGTGAAAAGTATATGTTTATATGTTTAGCTTTATATGAAAGTGTGAAACTGTTTCCCAAAATGTTTGTATAATTTTACAGTCCTATGAGTGGTGTTCATGGGTTTCAGTTGCTCCACCAACTTGCCAGCATCTTGGGCTTTGCCAGTCATTTATTTTAATCATTCACTGTGTGTATCAAAGCTTGTCATTCTGGTGTCAAATTGCATTTTTTTTTTCTGATGACTGACATTGAACATCTTTTCTCGAACTTTATGACTTCTCTTGTAATTCACTTTGTCAAGTGTCTATTAACATAATTTGCACATTTTGGGGGGATTTTTTTTTTATTTTGAGTTTTAAGTTTTATTGGTACATAGCTATTGTCACAATATGAGTTGCAAATATTTTTTTCTCATTTGTATATAGCCTTCATATTCTGTAAAGAATCTGTATTCAGACCTTTATGAACAGATAACAAATTTCATTAGAATGCTGAAATTGTCTTCAAATTTGAATAAAATTTAAAGACTAATATAAGAGCTTATTCCTTTTTTATTTATTTTATATGCTCACGTGTTTAATCCTTTGTGCAAGGACTATGACTTACTTGCTGTAAAAATATTTACATGGTGTTATTCATTTAATGTATGTATATATAATATATATTTATATATATTATATATATATTATTGGGTTATTTTTGGTTTTTGTTTTTTTTAATTTTTGTTTTGTTTTATTTTTTTTCTTTTGTTTTGGTTTTGTTTTGTTTTGTTTTTTTTCGAGAAATGGTTTCCTCTGTGTAGCCCTGGCTGTCCTGGAACTCATTCTGTAGACCAGTCTGGCCTCAAACTCAGAGATTCACTTGCCTCTGCCTCCCAAGTGCTGGGATAAAAGGCATGCGCCACCAACACCTGGCATATATGAAGTTTTTAAAACAACTTTGGAAACTTAGAATTTTCTACTAAATTGATTTCTAAACATCAATTAAAGTAAAAATCAAAGATTTTCTAAATTCAGATTCATTCTGTGTGCTCTCTTTTATTTAATATTGCTTGTATCTACTTTTAAGATAAACTATACCCTTTCTTCATTGCACCCTTTAGGAAGACTTAATAGTCAACATGATTTCTCCAGGGCTTTGTGAATTAAATTTTAATAACTTGGTCATTTTATGTCATTTTACTTTGATGTAACTAAAAATTCACATTACAATTTTGTTAAAAATACGCATTCTTGTTACTGTAGAGGCAGCTCAGCCATTAAGAACACTTTGTTTTGCAAAGGACACAAGTTCAGTTGCAAACACCCTTGGCAAATGGCCCTCAACTTCCCATAACTCCACCTCCAGGGTATCTAATGCCATAGGTGTGATCCAATGATCCAATGTGTGAACCCAGCATCCGTAGCCACACACACCAACATAAGCACAATTTAAAAAAAAACTGTTTAAATATAAGTGTGTGTGTGTGTGTGTGTGTGTGTGTGTGTGTATTCTTGGGCTACAAAAATGGTTCAGGGAGTAAAAACCATGACACAAGAGTATATTGATTTGATTTTGCATCTGCAGTACCCACCTAAGTAAGATGTTTGGTGTTGTCATAGGAGTGCTTCACTTCAGTTCAGGGGAGCTGACTAGGTAAGCAGTTCGCCATGTTTCTGCCAAGCCAGCCTAGACAAAGAGTCCCAGGTTCATAAAAAAAAAAAAAAAAAATCTTAAAGATATGGTGTGGGGCATTAGAGGAAGACACCAGACTTCAGCTTCTAGACATTTGCATACACAAACATATGCATATTACACCACTACATATATACCCCACATGGTACCTACACCCCCTACCACACATACCACTGTGTTTCATTTGGTGTCCTTTATGGAAAAAATTTTGTGCATATATCAAATTTCTAGTTGATATATTATTCCTCTACTTGACTAACTTCTTTGAATACTTCATTTTTATTGCTTTCTGTTCCAAGTTGTGAATACAGACTTTCAGATTTCATAAAAATATAAAAATTCTAGTCAGCAGTTCTTTAAATAACTTCTTTTACTTTCTTTACTCTCTCTTTAAATTATTTAATGATACTTGAATTTTTAGCTTTTTCTTACGTGTTTTAATATGATTTATGGCTTCACTTTAGATATAATGCATTAGGATTTTATATTCAGGACTGTTTGTCAGTAAAACATGTAATTTATCTATTGTCCAATTGTGTTTTAATTTTTGTTTACATTTGGCTTTTTGTGTCTGAGTTTTAACATTTGACTGTTAAGGGGAAAAATATAACCTGAGGCTGGGGGAAGTGAGTCAAGGACTTGTGAAAACCTGAGTTGAAGTCCTCAGAACACACATAAAGCTGGGCATGATGATAAACATCTTTAATCTAGTACTCATTTGGGAATAGGGGTGGAGACAGGAAAATTATCAAAGCTTGCCAAGTACTTATCCCTAGCCTGGCATGTGTAACAACTAACAACAAATACTTATTCTCAAACAAGGTAAAAGGCAACGATCAACATTTGAGGCTGTCTTCTGACCTCTACATGTGAGCCATGTCATGTGTGTATCTATGCTCACACACAATAACACACACACACACACACACACACACACACACACACAAAATGCATAGTTTTTTAAGCAAATGTTTGGAAACATTTGTAAAACAATATGCCTATACTACATAGAAATAAGCATTGTCCTTGTCAGTTTTCACAGACAATAACATATATAGCTTATATAATTGACTGTGATGTAGGTGTTATAAATTATAAGTACATTATTTAAATTAAATAAAATGTATAAAGATTATTCAAAAATATGGTCCTGAAGAAAGACACTCAAGATCCTGCTGTAGGTACCACTACAATGGACAAAATGGATTGGAGAGGAGAAAGTGTAGTATACCATGGAGAGATGAATGTGAAAGCTAAGTCATGGGGTCTGTACACTATGGAAAAAGATAAAATTGGAGAGTCAACTGCAGTGAGAAATTGGCAGATATGAGAAGACCATGTTGTGGTCCTGGTCAGGGCTGCTAGCAAGGTCCAGGTCTGACTTTGTGGTCCTGATGCAGTTAGAGTCCTTGTTGATGTCTTTGGCCTGAGTTACAACCAAAAACTTAATGGATGTCTGTGGTCAGTGCTACCAGCAGAGACAATGTGGATGTCTGAGGGTCATGCTGATATGGGCAGACATGGTGATATAAGTGGTCTGTGTAGACATCAAGGCCCCTGATGCTGCCAGGGGACCATGTCTGGATACTTGGTCCTGTGGAGCCCTGGTATGTGTTGATGTCCTAGGCCTGTATTACCACCACTGAAGGCCATGCAGATGGCACTGGTCTGTACTTCTGACTGTGATAGTGTGATGAGTTGGTCCCATCCTTTGCTGAAAAATAAAGCTGACTCTGATGGCAGGGATACTGGAGAGTGGGTCCTGTCCTTCCACAGTGGGAGGGTGTGAGCAAGGAGAGATGTCCAAACCCCAATTGAAGCATTGGCTGAATTAGTCAAGGTTGTGTTATTGAGCTCAACCTTGTAGTTCAGATACAGGAGAGCTAGTGGGCTAACCAACTCAGCTACCACCCAGGCCCAGTTACAAGACTTTGAATTGGCTCACCTAGCAACTTCTACCTCATCTATCAATTGCTGAAGCATGTGGAAGGGTCAACCCTACAGATCCAAACCTTCAAGATCTCCATGGCACAAACAAGATCAGGACTCCAGATGCAGATCCTGTATTGGTATTGGTAGCATAAGCCAGAGCCCTAAAAGCACCCAATGACTCATTGCAATGAATATGATGGGTGACTAAGAAAGTAAGAGTTGAGGCTTAATAGTGATGTATTTATATGTCAAGTTGACAAAGAGGTCAATTGTATTGGCTGGTTTTGTGTGTCAACTTGACACAGGCTAGAGTTATCACAAGGAAAGGAGCTTCAGTTGAGAAAATGCCTCCATGAGATCCAACTGTGGGGCATTTTCTCAATTAGTGATTAAGGAGGGAGGACCCCTTGTGGGTGGTGCCATCTCTGGGCTGTGAGTCTTGAGTTCTATAAGAAAGCAAGCTGAGCAAGCCAGGAGAAGCAAGCCAGTAAAAAACATCCCTCCATGGCTTGTGCATCAGCTCCTGCTTCCTGACCTGCTTGAGTTCCAGTCCTGACTTCCTCTGGTGAACAACAGCAATGAGGAATGTATAAGCTAAATAGACCCTTTCCTCCCCAACTTGCTTCTTGGTCATGATGTTTGTGCAGGAATAGAAACCCTGACTTAGACAGATGGCAAATATGAAAGGACAGGGAGATGAACGGGGTTGGGATGCATAATGTGATATCCACAAAAAAAAAAATTGTAAAAAAATGCAAATTATTCCCTGTAAATGCTTAAGTACCTGTGCAGATTTTTTGTCTGTAAGGATGTCTTGAGTGTAAAAACTGATTTTTTTTTATCTGAAAATTTTGATTTCTGTTTTGTTATATCGTTTTTGCCATTTATTTATTTATTTATTTAGTTAGTTAGTTAGTTAGTTTGTTAGTTTTTACACTCCAGATTTTATTCCCTACCCCAGCCCATCCACCCTCTGACTGTTCTAAATCCTATAACTTCTCCATACCCCCCTGTCTCTATCAAGATGTCCCCAACCAGACCTCTAAACTCCTTGGGGCCTCCAGATTCCCGAGGGTCAGGTGCATCCTCTCTGACAGAAGCCAGACCCAGCAGTCCTCCACTACATACATGTTGGGGGTGACACATCAGCTGGCACATGCTGCCTGGTTGGTGGTCCAATGCCTGTGAGACCTCAGGGGTCCAGGTTAATCGATACATCTGGTCTTCCTACAGGGTCGCCCTCCTCCTTGGCTTCCTCCAGTATTTCCCTAATTCAACCACAGGGGTCAACAGTTTCTGTCCATTGGCTGGATACAAAGGTCTGCATCTGACTCACTCAGATGCTCCTTGGGTCCTCCTGAGTGCAGTCATTACAGGTCCCTTTTCGTGAGCACTCCATAGCCTCAGTAAGAGAGTCAGGCCTTGGGATTCCCCTTCAACTGGATCCCACTTTAGACCCGTTGCTGGGCTTCTTTTTCCTCAGGCTCCTCTCCATTTCCATCTCTGTAGTTCTTTCAGACAGGAACAATTATGGGTCAGAGATGTGACTGTGGGATGGCAACCCCCTCCTTCACTTGATGCCCTGTCTTCCTGCTGAAGGTAGGCTCTACAAGTTTCCTCTCCCCACTGTCTGGCATTTCATCTAAGGTCCCTGCCTTTGAGTCCCAAGAATCTCCCACCTACCAAGTCTCTGGTGCACCCTGGAGATTGCCCCTAACCTTCTACCTCTCTAGGTTGCCTGTTTCCATTCCTTCTACTGGCACTCAGGGCTTCAGTCCTTTTCTCTCACTCAACACCAGACCAGGTTCCCCTCCTCCTCCAACCCTGTCCATTTTCCCTCCCAACTTGTGATTGCTTTCTTCTCTTTCCCAAGTGGGACTGAAGCATCCTCACTTGAGCCCTTCAGCATGTTGACCTTTTTGAGTTCTGCGGACTGTATCTTGGGTATTCGGCACTATTTTTTTTTTTTTTTTTTGGCTAATATCCACTTATTAGTGAGTACATAGTACATATCATATATGTACTTTTGGTCCGAGTTACCTCACTCATGATGATATTTTCAGTTCCATCCATTTGCTTGCAAAACTCAGGATGTCCTGGTACTTAATAGCTGAGTAGTATTCCATTGTGTAAATGAACTACATATTCTGTCTCCATTCTTCCATCGTGGGACATCTGGATTGTTTCCAGCTTCTGGCTATTATAAATAAGGCCACTATGAACATAGTGGAACATGTGTCCCTGTGACTTGGTGAAGCATCTTTTGGGTATATTCCCAAGAGAAATATTGCTGGGTTTTCAGGTAGTTCTATATCCAATTTTCTGAGGAACCTCCAGATAGATTTCCAGAGTGGTTGTACCAGTTTGCAATCTTACCAGCAATGGAAGAGTGTTCCTCTTTCTCCACATCCTTGACAACATGTGTTGTCACCTGAGGTTTTGAACTTGGACATTCTGATTGGTGTAAGGTGCAATCTCGGTAATTTTGATTTGCATTTCTGTGATGACTAAGGACTTTGACCATTTCTTTTCATGCTTCTCAGCCATTTGAAATTCCTTTGTTGTAAATTCTCAGTTTTGTTCTATATCTCATTTTTTGATTGCTTGTTTGATTTTTTTGGTGTTGAGTTCTTGAACTCTTTATATATTTTGGATATTAGTCCTCTGTTGGATATGGGGTTAATAAACATTTTTTTTTCCGAATCTATTGACTATGTCCTTTGTCTTACAGAAGCCAATCCATGAGCATGGGTGATCTTTCCATTTTCTGAAACTCTCTTCCATTTCTTTCTTGAGAGACTTGAAGTTGTTCTCTTACTAGTCTTTCACTTATTTGGTTAGAACTACCCCAAGATATTTTATATTATTTGTGGTATTGTGAAGGGAGTTGTTTCCCTAATTTCTTTCTCTGACTGTTTATCATTTGTATAAAGGGAGGCTACTTATTTGAGTTAATTTTATATCAGACCACTTTTCTGAAGTTGTTTATCAGCTGGAGAAGTTCTCTGGTAGAGTTTTGGGGGTTGCTTATGTATACTATCATATCATCTGCAAATAGTGATACCTTTATTTCTTTTCTTTTCTTTTTCATTGGATATTTTTTATTTATGTTTTAAATGTTTTCCTCTCTCCAGGTCTCCCCTTTGGAAACTCTCTACCCCATCCCTTCCTCTGCTTGCCTCTATGAGGGTGCTTCCCCACCCACCCACCTGGCATTCCCCTACACCCTTCCTGTCTTCCCACCCTGGCATTCCCCTACACTGGGGCGTTGAACACCCAAGGGCCTTTCTTCCAACAGATGTCCAACAAGATCATTCTCTGTCACATATGTGTCAAGCACCATGTGTCCCTTCATGTGTATTCTGTGGCTGGATGTCCAGTACCCAGGAACTCTGGGGGGGTCTGGCCTGTTAACACTGTTGCTCCCTGCATGGGGCTGCAAAACCCTCTTAGCTCCTTCAGTTCCTTCTCCAACTCCTCCATCTTGGACCCCCGTGCTTAGTTCAATATTTCTTCTTTGCCAATTTATATCCCCTTGATCTCTTTTTGATGTCTTACTGCTCTAGCTAGTACTTCAAGTACTATATTGAACAGATATGGGGAGAGTGGGCATCTTCATTTTGTACCTGATTTTAGTGGGATTGCTTCAAGTATGTTTCCATTTAATTTGATACATCAGTCTCCCACTTTCACTTACCTCCTTGACTATATGAGTTCTATTTATAGTAGTCATTTACTCAACTAACAAAATTCACCTGTATCATAGGTTTATGTTTCCGGCGTGTCTTTTCATTCTTCATGTTAACAGGTATGATATGTATTAAGGTATTAAGTTATTGGTTAGATATCTGTCTTGGTTGCTCAATGGGGACCCACAGAGCACAAAGCTCTTGCTTCTACATGGGATATGTTTTTCTAGCTGGGATGTCTCATCTGGGCTCTATGGGAAACGATGTGCCTAGCTTCCCACAGACTTAATGTGCCAAGGTGGGGGGGACCCACCACCCACTCAGAGTAGAGGGGAGAGGGAATAGGGGAAAAGATTGTGGAAGGGGTGATCAGGAGGGGCAGTAGGCTGCATGTAAATTAAATAAGTAAAAATAAATTAATTATTTTTTTTTAAAAAAACACATATAAGTGGAAAGATTTGAACAAAAGTTTTTTTTAAAATTTAGTCATGACTTGAGATTCAAATTTGAAAAAATATTAACACAATTCAATTTTTAAATTAAGAACACAGAAAATAGCAAGTACTTTAAATATTGAAGTTTTAGTTGTTTCATATCACTGTGGCTTAATATCAAATAATATTTGTGAAGAATACATAACATTGTCAGTTTTATTTAGTTAAAGAGTGAACCACAGAGGGCCAGTAGATGACTATCTCAGCATGTAAATGGAACTTTTATTCATCAGATGGAATTGTCCTCTCATAAGCTTACTGCTCAATAAGTTCATCCTTTCTAGTTCTTTCTAAACTCTGACTGGCTGGTTCAACTCAGCTGTTCTGATGCAGACTCCTCTCTGAGCTGGATGATTCAGTCTGGCTTCTTTAGGCTTCTCACTGAATTGCTCTGATTGAACTCAAACTAACTGAAAATTTGTTCTTATCTTCTGGCTTCTTATTCTCTGTCTCTTTGAGTTTTCATTTGCACCCTGTCCCTGTAAAGGTGTTCTTGA
This sequence comes from Montemys delectorum, assembly GCA_019843815.1. Classification (NCBI taxonomy): domain Eukaryota; kingdom Metazoa; phylum Chordata; class Mammalia; order Rodentia; family Muridae; genus Montemys; species Montemys delectorum. The sequence continues at coordinate 30,974 of JADRCD010228908.1, forward strand.
AAAACAACTTCTGAGTTCAACAAACTAGTCTATACTTCGTCTTAGTGATTCATGACTTAGATCTCCTCCCACAGATGTTCAACAAGGCCACACATGCAGCATTCATCACTTAGTCTGCCCCACAATTAGAGGTCACTTTCAAATATGGCTGTTTCCTTCCACAAACTAACCTTACCTGTATTATTTTACATTAATGCTAAGGGTGAGTCGGTATCCAAGCCAAATCATTCTGTAATCCTGGAACAGATCATGTATACATAGAAGACCCTTTCATGGTGTTCCCTGATATATAGGGACTTTAATCCAGCAATATGTCTACTCTGGTAAGAATACAGACCAATCCTTAGCACACAGCTTTAATCTCAAACAATGAAGGTAAAGTTAGTTTGTAGAAGGAAGAAGCCATGTTTGAAAGTGATATCTATTTGAGTGGCAGACAAAATGACAAATCAGAGAAAGATTTGACAGAATAAGATATGCTCTACTCACACAAGTACAGAAAGGAAATAGAGGTCACTTAAAAGAGAGAGGGTGTCAAGGAAGAAGAAAAGAGGCAGTGTTATTGGGAGAGTTCTACAAAGAAAGGTTAAAGAGACAACAGGCTAGATACAGGTAACAAGAGAATGAGACAGAGAATAAGAAGATGCCAGAAAATTATAACATATTTCCAAAGATAGTATGAGGCCAATCTGAGGAATTCAGTCAGAAATTGAAACAAGCCAGTTTCAGCCAGCTTGGAGAGGAGTTTTGAGCCAGACAGCTGGGTTGAACCAGCCCCACCAAGTTCTGAAAGAATTATAAAGGGTGAGATTATGCAACAATAGTAAGTCTCAGAGGCTAAAAACATTCTAGGCCTAAATTAGATTTTATGGAGGCTAGACGCTTTCAGGACGAGGTCTAGGTTACCAGACTGAAGCAGCAACCTTGGAAATGACAAATCACATCAAGCAAATAAAAGATACTTTAACACCCTTGCTGTATTAATTTTTTTTTTTTTAAATCGTCCTCATTTCTGTTTAGGCTAAAAATTATACACAGCTTAACTATTAAAAGAGAAATAATTAGGAGTCCCATAAACTTAGTAGTCTGAATGTCCTTGTGAGGATCTGTCGATGCAATGGCTCTTCCTAACTGCAGTCCTAACCATATGTCCTTCAGCAAATGTCCTTTCAACATCAGAGTTTTCCAGTGTGCAGGTCTGAAGAATGATCTGTCCTTTTTTTTCAGCAAGTTTGTCAAACTGTCCCAACACAGAGGGCATCAGCTTTCTGCATCACTTGTGTTGCTTTTTATGTGTCTTCCTTCTTTGAGTCATGTCTTTCATGTGAAATCTGCTCTTACTTATAATTACATTGATAGATTCAGAAAAATGTAATAAAACCATAGGAATTGCGTATAGGTCTTATTTTACTTAACTAAAGCACATGGAGTTGGAATTACTTTACTTATATTTTGTGACCTTAACCTTCCATTGCTGGTTTATTTACACTGGTAACTTGTTGGAGATTGAGAAACTGATATCCCTTTACAATATGGGGGAAAGTATGAATAGTTCATTTTAAGAACTGGAGCCAGTTGCTTTGAGGATATTTGTTGTTAATTTCTCCCAAATAATTGCTACAAACTCTTTGACAATCTTCATTAATTACCCATAATGAGGTAATTTCAGCATTAGTATAAGGTACTATGTTTTCTGCTGAGTCTGTTCCTGATAATTAACCTAGTTTTTTTTCTTCCTTTTACAATTACAACAGACACGTTTTCATGAAAAGTACTTAGATATTTACTCTGTTTATGTGCTAAGAAGATCCATTATAAAATATTGTCTTCTCTGCATAATGAATCCAGTACTTGAATAAGAGCAAGGAAAGATATCTAGAATAGAACTGAGTTTGGGATGTAGGCAGGTCACATGTTCATCCTGCAGTTTCTGCTCTGTCTGAGTCACCACTTTGTCTGCTTCACTTATTAATTGTCTAGGACTGCTTAAGCATGAATCACAGTGTCAAGTTTAAAATAAATAAATCAATCAAGTCTCTTTTTTTTTTCTTTAAAAATTTTTTTTACAGTCTCATAATTATCTCCCTCCTGGTCCACCCTCAAAGAGTTCCTCATCCCATTCCTCCTCTCACATCTCTAAAAAGCATATCACTACCCCCATCCCACCAGGTCTCCCCACTTCCAAGGTGTCTCTGGAGGGTTAGGTGTACCTTTTCTCACTGAAGCCAGACTAGGCAGTCCTCTATTGTACATGTGTCAGGGTCCTTGGGCCAGCTGGTATATGCTGCCTGGTTGGAGGCTCAGTATCTGAGAGATCTTGGGAGTCCAGCTTAGTTGAGACTGCTGGTTTTCCTATGGGGTCACCCTCCTCCTCAACTTCTTCCATCCTTTCCCTAATTCAAGCCACAGTGTTTCTGACTTCAATCCATTGGTTTGGAGTAAGTGTCTGAGTCTGTCTCAGTCAGCTGCCTGTTGGGCCTCTCAGAGGGCAGCCATGTTAGGCTCCTTTCTGTAAGCACACCACAGCATCACTAACAGTGCAGGTCTTGGGGCTTTCCCTTGAGCTAGATCCCAATTTGGACCTGTCACTGGACCTCCTTTCCCTCAGTCTCCTCTCTATTTTTGGCCCTGCAATTCTTTTAGACAGGAACAATTCTGGGTTAGAGTTTTTGACTGTAGAATGGCAACACAATCCCTTCACTTGATGCCCTGTCTTTCTACTGGATTGGACACTACAAGTTACCTCTCCTCACTGTTAGACACTTCATATAAGGGCCCTCCCTTTGAGTCCTAAAAATATCTCACCTCCCAGGTTTCTGGTATAATCTAGAAGGTCCTCCTATCTTCTAACTCCCAAGATTGCCTGTTTCTGTTAATTCTGTTGGTCCTCATAGCTTCAGTTTCCCCCACTCAATATCTGATCATGTTGTCCTTTTCCTTCCTTGTTCTCTAACACACAGGTTCCTCCTTCCCTCTGCCACCTGTGATTGCTTTCTTCTCCCTCCCAAGTGAGAATGAGGCATCCTCACTTGGTTCTTTCTACTTGTTAAAGTTTTTGAGTTCTATAGATTTTATCCTGGATATTCTGCACTTTTCTTTTGCTAATATCTACTTATTAGTGAACACATTCCATGCAAGTCCTTTTGGGTCTCAGTTACCCAACTCAGGATATTTTCTAGTTCCATCCAAAACTCATGATGTCCTCATTCTTAATAGTTGAATAGTATTCCATTGTGTAAATAAACCACATTTGTTGTATCCATGCTTCCATTATGGGACATATGTATTGTACAGCTTTTTACTGTCACAAATAAGGTTACTAAAAATATTGTGCAGCATGAGCCCCTGTGGTATATGGGTATATGCCCAAGAGTAGTATTGCTGGATCTTCAGATAGATTTATTTCCAATTTTCTGAGGAACCTCCAGATTGATTTTTCAGAGTGGTTGTACCAGTTTATAATCCCACCAGCAATGGAGGAGTGTTCTGTTTTCTTCAAATTCTCATCAACATGTGCTGTCACCTGAGTTTTTGATTTTAGCTGTTCTCATTGGTGTAAGGTAGAATCTCAGGGTCATTTTGATTTGCATTTCTCTGTTGACTAGGGACTTTGAACATTTACTGCTCCTTGACCATTCAAGCTTCCTCTGTTCTAATTCTCTGTTTAGTTATTTACCTCATTTTTTGATTGGATTGTTTGGTATTTTTTAGAGGTTAGCTTCTTGAGTTCTTTATATATTTTGGATATTAGTTCTCTATCAGATGTGGGATGAGTGAAGATTTTTTCCCAATCGATAAGTTGCTGATTTGTCATTGCTATGTTCTTTACAGAAGCTTTTTAGTTTCATGATGTCCCATTTTCAATTCTTGATCTTAGAGCATGAGCCATTCAAGTTCTGCTTAGTAAATTCCCCCCCAGCACCACCACCATGACAATGAGTTTGAGACTCTCTCCTTCTCTGCTTCTATTAGATTCAGTGTGTTTGGTTTTATTTTGAGTTCTTTGATCCATTTGGACTTGAGCTTTGTGCACGGTGACAAATATAGATCTATTTTCATTTTTCTACATACCAGCACCATTTATTGAAAATGCTTTCTTTTTTTCCATTGTATATTTTTTGCTTTTTTTTCAAATGTCCATCAATATGTGATTTTATTTCTGGGTCTTCAATTCTATCCCATTGATCAATATGTTTTTTATTGTAGCATACAATGCAGTTTTTATCACTATTGCTCTGTATTAAATGTTCAGTGCAGGTGATTCCTGGAGTTCTTTTATTGATAAGAATTGTTTTTGCTATCCTCAGTTATTTTTATTGTTTGTTTGTTTATTCATATGAAATTGAGAATTACTGTTTCCATGTCTTTAAAGAATTGTGTTGAAATTTTGATGGGGATTGCATTGAATCTGTAGATTACTTTTGGCAGGATGGCCATTTTACTGTTAATCCTACCAATCCCTGAATTTAGGAGATCTCTCTGGTTTTTATTTTTTATTTTTTTAATTCTTTAATCATTTTTTACAATCCAGTCTTTATCCTCCTCCTGGTCTGCCCTTTGACTGTTCTTTATCACATAACTCTTCACCAACCTGTCTCCAAGAAGATGTCCCCACCTCCTAACCCTCATCCCACCAGACCTCAAGTGTCTGTAATTTTTTTTTTATTCAAGGCCCATTGCTCTGTTCAGAAAGGCTTGTCTGTTAACTATTTTAAAGATAGAGCTGCTAGTTTCCTGATATGTTCAGCAATTCTTGTTCTAGGTCGTAAAGATTTTCTGTCCTTGATTAAAAGACTATTTGAGTCTAAGTCCAGAATAGTGTTGCCTTCTGTTTCAGGCCTTAGATCTCTAATACTCAGTTTGGATAAGCTACTCCATTGCTGACAGAAAATGCTTGGCTGGTGTTATTTGTCACCAGGGTACAACTACCCCTTTAGGAGTCTCCAGTAAATAAGGTGTTATTACCTTGTTATGACCATGGGGAGAGAGAGAGAGAAAGAGAGAGATAGAGAGAGAGAGGGAGAGAGAGAAGGAAGAAGAAGAAGAAGAAGAAGAAGAAGAAGAAGAAGAAGAA
>JADRCD010228908.1:36147-58310 GCA_019843815.1 Montemys delectorum
AGAAGGAGAAGGAGAAGGAGAAGGAGAAGGAGAAGGAGAAGGAGAAGGAGAAGAAAGAAGAGGAGAAGAAAAGAAACGGCAAGAAAAGAAGAGAGGAAGAGAGCAAGAAAGTAGGAGAGGAAGCAACAGCAAGAAAGGAAAGCAAGAGAGGAAGAAAGCAAGAGAGGACAAAAAGCAAGAGAGAGAGGAGGGGGCAAACCATCTCTTATATTTTGAGGTAGGGTTATCTGTCTGTGGGGGTGGGGCATGCCTGGCTGTGGTCAGATGACTGGGGGTAGGGTCCAGCTAGAATGCTGGTAGCTTGGGGCATTGTCTACATGACAGAGCACACATCTCCTGCAGGAGGCTGTGAGAAATTGTGAAATAGAAGCCAGGGTCCCAAGAGTCATGGCTGAGCTCCTTCCATTCCTTACAGGCAGACATTATCTCCCACTGGGGCTCAGGGGTTCTAGACCTATACTTGAGTAGGCGCAGGCTGCCTGAAAAGACTGTCCCACAGTAGGAGGATAGTAGGAAAATAATTTTAAGGGACAAATGATGGGTAGATTTGATCAAACTACATTATATGGATCTGTTAAATTCTGGAATGATTGAAGTTTAAGGTAAAGGGAGTCTCTAGGAAATAGAGTTAAAATATATCCAGCAATATTTTAAAAAATTACAAAGTATTTTTAAGTGCTAGAAAATGACAATCGCAAATAGAGAAGGGAAGAAGCAACTAAGCATAAAACACCCAATCTGAAAGTATAGCAATGCTGGAGAACAAAAACAAAGAAGACAAATGGAAAAAGTATAAAAGACCTTGTGAAAATAATTTACAAAGAGCAAATACTTGGGTTAATGGGATTAAAAAGGGACTCAAAAATGCCATCCAAGTAGGAATCTGATTCTAATGATTATAAATGAAAATTCACTGTACCTAAGGAAGGGAATAAATATTGTTTTGACAGGTATCCTCTGAGATAAAAAGTTACCAGTCAATCTACACTTAACCAAGTCCCTAGACATCTTATAATCAAGTTCCAAAGGTGAAAGTTAATGAGAAGATAAGGTCACAAGAGAATGGAAACAACATATAAATGTCTCCAATTTCTGCTGACTGCTGAAGTCTCACTGAAAACTTGACAGCCCAAGAGAGAGAAACTAGAGATTTTTCCCACATTGGTAGACTAATTCTGCTGAGAATACAGAACTCATTCAAACTGTCGTATAGAAATCAAGAAGAGATGAGAACAGACTTAAACAAACAAAACCTGAGATGGATATCTCTACTCAACCCATGTTACAAGAAATATCATAGGATAGTTTTTCAAATAAAAGTAAACAAAGTTAGTGATCAAGAAGAAATCTCCTAGAGAACATTAAACTCACAGGTAAGAGTAGCAACAGAGAAGACTTAAGGATGCTGCAACACAGGACTAGGGAACAGGTAAATTACTTCCCATAGAAATATCAGGTCTGGAGTTCAGACTCCTTGAGCCACATGTTGCAAAGACAGGGAATCTTCACAGCAAGGTGATTTCCCAATCTAACTTCAAGGGCATGTTCTGAGTTAAGCAAGATATCCTGCCTCAATATATGTTGGCTCCCTCCCCGGTGCCTCAGCTCCACAGTATCTAGGCTGACAGCCTGAGACTGGCAGCAGACACCTGCTGGGCCTAAAACAAAGGCCCACTACACTGCAGTTTTGCTCTTGAGGATCTCGGAGGAACTTACACTAGGTTGCTGACATGCCTACTGCCTGAGGACATGCTGAATGTAAACAAACCTGACTGCCTGAGAACTGAGCTTGAGAGATCTCAGTGTCTCCACATCAGAGACTGTATTAACGTTATGGATATATTTTATTCCTGCAGTTTTCGGTTTCACTTCTTACTTGCCTATATAAGCTCAAAATGTCCCCCAAGTAAACGGATGCCTTGATAAAGATTTACTTGGTGTCCGTGCCTCTTTTGTTCTCCCGACCTATTTATTTTGTAGGTCCTATCTACCGTCTGGCTGAAGAGACTCACAGACAGACCCCAGTGGGACTGCAAGACAGTAGATAGTAATCAGGGAAATCCCTTGACTTCAAACATGGTTGGATCAGATGGCTTATACTCAAAATATATTTATAAATACCTTGGCCATATAGTTAGGCTTTTTTCTTATTAGATCATAACAACTTATTCCATTTATTTAATCTATATTCTCCCATGTGGCCCAGTTACATATGCTCAGGTATCATATTTCCATCTTGTCACATTTTACCAGGTGAATCTCTTGTGCCTGCATCTATCCCAGAACTCTTTCTGCCTCCCAGATGTTCTACCTTCTATTCTACCCTTCTCTATAGGCCATAGGATTACTTAATTGACAAGTGATCCATCTGTAAAATACACAAGATATTCTCTCTATAGAGAGTATATTATCAGCAGCTAAGGAGCCCCGAGTGAATGTATATGTTTGATATCTACATGGACATGTCAAAAGTCAATAAATATCTAAGACCCATAAAAATTAGATAATGGCTTCTTTTGTAAAACCTTCCTTAGATCATGCTCAGGAATGGCAAAGGCATCCTATCATCTTTCTAAGCTTAATATTTAAGAGTGTGTGTATAAAATTTAGTAAACACGGCTCCTTCAATCAAGACCTTAGTGCCTGATATTACTTTCCTACTGTTACTTCCTACCTAGACTGTCTAGCTCTTCTCCTTATCATGTACATAATATAATTTCTGAGGTCCCAGGATATTGTGTGTTAATAGGTACAGCTCCATCAAAGCACTCACAGGCTACCTGATCCCAAGTTTCTGTATGTAAATCTCTGTGACTACACTATATTCAATCCACTGCCTCTCCTAATCATGTCAAGTCCCTGTCATACAGGTGATGGCAGGTTCTATTTATAATAAAAAATGTTATAAAACTAAAAATAAATAAATGGTATCTTCTTTGGCTAAGAGAAGGAAGGATATAAATACAGAAGAAGAGAGGAGGGTAAAGAATAATAACACTATACAAGTGATTTGATTATGGAAATGATAAATGGAGATGGGGCTCCTCTGTGAGGTAGGAGTAAAGTAAATAGAGAAGGAATGAGGGAAGCAAAATAATTGTATCTGAAAAATAATAGTATCTTTAAAAATCATAGGAATAATGCTATTAACTCAAAAGAAACATGTTTTATATATATATGTATGTATATATATTATATATATAGGGTTTTAATGAACTTTGTATACATGGGCTGATAGTCTTCCCTTTCTAAGCCAAAGACCACCTAAAACACCAATATTAGATATGTGAGTCCCTCCTTTGATGTGTTGCCTTGGCTTTTTTAGATATTATAAAAACATGTAAACTATTGCTGTTACCTTTAATCACCCAGAGATTAAATAAGAGTCTATATTGCTCAAGACCACACTTTCTTCAGATAGAAATCTCAGAGGCCCCTGAAGTGAGACTTACCTGAATGACCCCTCTCTGAGTTTTCATGATACAAGAGGTACTATAGTGTAACCATAACTTTTGTTCACCAGATGTAATTTTAAACTTGTAGGCTTACTGCTGAATTCTAGTACTTTCTGAACTCTGGCTGGCTAGTTCAACTCACCTGCCCTGGCCTAAATTCTTCTCCAAGTTTACTGATTCAATCTAGCTTATCTCAGCTTCTGACTGAGTGGTTCTGCTTGGTTCAAACTAATTCTGGCAATCTGTTCTAACCTTCTGGCTCCTTCTCACTCTCTGGAGTATTCTGTTTTCACATGCCACTCGTCTGTAAAACTACAACTCTCTCTGTCTCTCTCTTTCTTTCTCATGTTTGTGTATATGTGTATGTGTACATGTATGTGTATGTGTATGTATATGTGTATGTGTATGTAAACTGCTCTTAAGTTTCCTTTCTTTCCTCTTTTTTCTTGTGAGAGTTGGGAGAATCCTATTTGACTCATTCTGTAAATCTTTCTCTGATTCATCATTTTGTCTGTTCCTAAGTTAGACTTTACTTTCATACATAACTGCTTCCTTCTAGAAACTACCTTTATCTTCATCATTAGGGATCAAAGGTGTGTTCTAAAGGACATTATACTAATATTATAGCCAGATCATTCTGTATTCCAAAATGTATCTTCATTTCAGTCATATCACACAGGCCTATAAGGTCTTATGATGTGATCTCTTGCCAGAGCAGCCATGCTGCTGTGTTTAAATTCCACTACACTATAAAGGCTTTCAAAGGAGGGAGGCAAACAATAATCCTACTTATATTTGGACTAATACCTATGAAACAGAACAACAGGCAGCATGTCACTATAACTTCTGAGGATTCAGTAATGGCACACATTGGCAGTAAGCAACGGCTTTCTAATTAGACATAAGACTCATTCAACTGGAGGGATACAATGTCTGGTACTAGAAACTTAGCTAACAATTAAATGATAGTGAAATTATGGTTATTTGAGGAAAAGCTACAACTACCAATTTGCTAAACCAGCTTAATTACTACCTAAAAATATTTAAATATTTGTCTTTATACCCAGAGATAAGTGTAGTCCTCATCTCTCATCAAGCATACCTCTCTTTAAAATAGGCAGCAACCAACAGAGAAAACTACAACCAATCAAGACACAGCATTACAGATCCTAGTCTGCAAAACAGTCCCATAACTAAGGCTCAGGGAACACTGCAGAAGAGGCTAGCAGGAAGTTTGTAAGAAAAAGAGGATCAGGAAGTTCGGTTTGAGGCTCTGTACACAAGTAATATCAAAAACTGTACTCTTTAATTCTCAAAAACATGACTCCCAAATGTGAGCTGAATGAAGTTGACACCAATGAACATGACAAACTTCTATAAAAGCTGTCCATAACCTGTGGTTTATGATATCTTGGGTGTAGAATGTCATTTTTGTCAAGGGTCAAATATGAGATATCCTACTTCTCCAATATTTATATTATGATTCCTAACAATTTCAAAATTACTGTTCTGAAGTAGGAGCAAAACTAATTGTATTGTTGTGGTTCACCAAGGCCTGAGAAACTGTATTAAGAGGTCTAAAGGATCCAAGCATTAGAATGATTGAGAACCACCATGCTAGAGAAAAGTCCATGAACCCTCAACCCTACACAATGAACTAGAGGCAAACTAGTAAAGCTAGGGGTAGAAAGGCGATGCTCCACAGGCAAGAGCACAACAAAGAGTTACCCATGAAAACATACATACAAATAACATCAAATATAATAAACAGTTCATGTTTAGGTTATATGTGGATGTACAAACACATAGATACATACAAAAGCAATTAGTTAAAAAAAGTGGCCATGAATTTGAGGAAGACTGAGAAGGTTTTAAAGAGAAGAAAACTGGAGAGATGTTGTAATTAACTTATAATTTCAAAAAACTGAAAAAGAAGTAAATTAACAAAAATTAGAAGAACAAAAACCTAGAAGACTTACAGTCTTTTCATTTTAGATGTAAAAGACCTGATGAAAATGAGGAAAATTATGCCTGATATTCAAATCCTGGCAATGTACTTAAGGCATCTACAATCACTACTTTATTAAACTTGCCCAATCACTTTCAGTGGTAATGTCTGTAAACACTCTCATATATAAGGCTCAGGAAACATTGAGGGAAGAGACATGAAAAAAGAATCATGGCGGGGCGGTGGTGGCGCACGCCTTTAATCCCAGCACTTGGGAGGCAGAGGCAGGTGGATTTCTGAGTTCGAGGCCAGCCTTGTCTACAGATTGAGTTCCAGGACAGCCTGGGCTACACAGAGAAAACCTGTCTCGAAAAAAACAAAAACAAAAAACAAAAAAACAAAAATCAAAAAAAAAAGAAAAAAAGAAAAAAAAGAAAAAAGAATCATAAGGACATAGTTAAAAAGTCTATATTCCAAAAAAATTAGAAAAAATTAACAAAAATGGACAATTTTCTCAAGAGGTATCATTCACCAAACTTAAATAGAGATCAGGTAAGCAATTTAAACAGACCTAAAACCCATGTTGAAATAGAAGCAGTAACTAAAATTCCCAAAACCAAAATGAGCCCAGGGCCAGTTGATTTTTAGCACAGAATTCTACAAGGCTTTTAAAGAAAAGATATTATTTGACAAGAAGAGTGAGGACACTACCAATTTTTTTGTACTACTCCATAGTTTCCCTACATCCAAACTACATAAAGATCCAAATATAAAAAGAAAATTACAAACTAATTTCCTTTGTGAAGAGAGATGCAAAAATTCTCAATAAAATACTTACAATCCACAAATATATCAAAAATCATCTACTATGATCAAGTAGGCTTCTTTCCAGAGATTCAGGGATGGTTTAATATATATAAATCAATAAATATAGTATACCATATAAACAAATAGAAAAATAACAACAACATGATCAACTCATTAGAGGCAGCAAATATTATAGACATGATTTTCTCCCCATTCATGATGAAGGTCTTGGGGAAATTATGGATACATTTCAACACAGTAAAGGAAGTTTCCAGGAAGCTCATAAACAAAATCAACTCAAATGGAGAAAAACTCACAGCAATTGCTAAAATTAGAACCATGATATGATAATATACATACAGTTCATATATATATGTATATATATGTGTGTGTATGTATATATGTATATATATATATATGTATATATATATACATATATACAGTGAAGGATCTATCCAGAAATTTGTCAACAGATAAGCACTTCAGCAGAGTAACTGTCTTAGTCAGGGTTTCTATTCCTGCACAAACATCATGACCAAGAAGCAAGTTGGGGAGGAAAGGGTTTCTTTGGCTTACTTACACATAGCTGTTTATCACAAGGAAGTCAGGACTGGAACTCAAGCAGGTCAGGAAGCAGGAGCTGATGCAGAGGCCATGGAGGGATGTTCCTTACTGGCTTGCTTCCCCTGGCTTGCTCAGCTTGCTCTCTTATAGAACCCAAGACTTCCAGCCCAGGAATGGCACCATCCACAAGGGGCTCTACCTCCTTGATCACTGAGAAAATGCCCCCCAGCTGGGTCTCATGGAGGTACTTCACCAACTGAAGCTCCCTTCTCTGTGATAACTCCAGCCTGTGTCCAGTTGACACACAAAACTAGCCAGTACAATTGACCCCTTGTCAACTTGACACACAAACACATCACTATTAAGCCTCAACCTTTATGTTCTTATTCATCCCCAAGATTTAAAGTTCCACAGTTTTTAAATATTAAAAGTTTAATCAATTTAAAATGTCCAATATCTTTTAAAATTCAAAGGCTCTTAACTATGAGCTCTACTAAAATACATTTTTCCTTCAAGAGGGAAAAATATCAGAGCATAGTCACAATCAAAAGCAAAACCAATGTCTGGGATCCAATTCATGATCTTCTGGGCTCTTCTATGGGCTTTGATCACTTTTCCAGCTCTGCCCTTTGTAGGACACATCTTGTCTTCTGGGCTCTAGATGCCTGTACTTCATTGCTGCTGCTGTCCTTGGTGGTCACTGCATGGTACTGGCATTCCCAAAACACTGCTGTAACTAGGCTGTACCAATAGCCTCTCATAGATTGTCTTCATGGTGCCAAGCCTCAACTCCTTTGCATGACACCTTCAGTCTTGGGCCATCAATTGCAAACTGAGGCTACACCTTCACCAATGGCCTTTCATGATCTCTCATTGTGCCAAGCCTCAGCTGTTCTTCATGACCCCTTTATGCTCTCAAAACCAGTACTACCTGGGTGATTCTTATACATTACTAAGTCCTGCTGCAGCACAAGGCACAACCTTGGCTTTCTCTGAAACACAACCTCTGTGCTCTCAGAAAACACTTCCCAGAAGATTTCACCTCAATGATGCTGGTCTCTTCTTAATCACCACTAATTTCTTAGCTCCAGCTAACCAGCATCAATAGTCCCAGCAATGCAAAGTTTTCACTTTAGTAGTTCTGGTATCTTGTTAATCACATCTGATACTTCAGCCCCAGCTAACCAGAACTACAGAATCTTTACAATGAAAACAAAATGGCCCTGATAAGAGTCTTTAATCTTCCCTCTGAAATTTCACAAGCCAGGTCTCCATCTTCTGCACTGTTCTCAACATGATCTTTCAAGATCTTACAGAATATCCCACAGAGTTCTTAACAATCAATGGCTCTTCTAGCTCAAAGTTGCAAAGTCCTTCTACAATCCTCCCCAAAACATGGTCAGATTGTCATAGGAATACCCTACTCCTGGTACCAATTTGTCTTAGTCAGGGTTTCTATTCCTGCACAAACATCATGACCAAGAAGCAAGTTGGGGAGGAAAGGGTTTATTTGACTTACTTCTATATTGCTGTTTATCACCAAGGAAGTTAAAACTGGAATTCAAGCAAGTCTGGAAGCAGGAGCTGATGCAGAGGCCAGGGAGGGATGTTCCTTACTGACTTGCTCAGCCTGATCTCTTATAGAACTCAAGAATTCCAGCCCAGGATGGCCCCCTCCACAAGGGGCTCTAACCCCTTGATCACTGAGAAAATTCCCCACAGCTGGGTCTCATGGAGGCACTTCCCCAACTGAAGCTCCCTTCTCTGTGATAACTCCAGCCTGTGTCAAGTTGACACACAAAACTAGCCAGTACAGTAACCAAATACAAAATTAACTCATACATATTAGTAGCCCTCCTATAAATAAATGATAGACTTGAAAAATCAGGAAAATATTACCTTTCCCAATAGCCTCAAATAATAAAATTAGCTCCAATTAAGTCTAACCAATCAAATAAAAGCCTTGGATGATAGAGCCTTTAAGATATTTAGAAAACAAAATTGCAGAAGATAGCAAATGATGAAAAGATCTCCCATGTACATTCATCAGTATAATTAATAGAGTAAAAGAGACCATGCTAACAAAACCAATCTACATATTCAATGCAATTTGCATCAAAACTCTAAGATACTTCTTCACAGAACTTGAAAAGAAATGTTCAGCTTTATATGAAAACATGAAAAAAACAAGATAGCTAAAACATTCCTGAATAATGAAAGAAGTAACATCTCAATTTCAAGTTGTATTACAAAGATATACTGATAAAAACCAGCGTGCTCTTGTCACAACCATGAACATGCTGATCAATAGAATCAAATTGATGACTCAGACATAAGTCCTCAAACCTATGGATACCAGGACTCAGCAATATACACTCAGAAAAAGTCAACCCATTCAACAGTGGTGATGTCATAGCGCATGTCTGCATGTAGAATAATCCATCTTTACCCATCCTTGACACCTGTACAAAACTCAAGTCCAAATGGATAAAAGACTTCAATATAAACCTAGATACACTAAACATAATGGAAGAGAATGTGAGGAGTAGAGAAAATTTATTGACAAGAAAAACTATTTCTCAAAAGAACTCTGTTAGCCCAGGTACTAAGATCAGCAATTAATAAATGGGATCTCATAAAACTGAAAAGCTTCTGTATGGCAAAGGACATAATAATTAGGACAAAACAGCAGCATAAAGAATGGGAAAAGATTTATACTAACTACACACCCAGTAGAGGGTTACTATCCAAAAAATATGTAAAGAACTTAAAAACTAGATGGCAAGGAAACACACAACCTCATTAAAAAATCTAGTACAGATCTAAACAGAATTCTCAAAAGAGGAAATTCAAATGGCTGAGGAACACTTAAAGAAATGCTAGCCATGTTAGTATCCAGGGAAATGTGAATCAAACCTACACTGAGATTTCATCTAACAATAGTCAGAATGGCTAAGTTCAATAAAACAAATGACAGTTCATGCTGGTAAAGGAACACTCCTCCATTGCTGTTGGGAGTAAAAACTTGGACAGCCTTGGTGGAAAACAGTACCTCATGAAGATGGAAATAGATCTACATCAAGATCTATCTAATTCTTAGATATACGCCCTAACAACTCTTGAATATACAATTATGTCCTTCCTGAAAAATATGCTAGAACAATGGTTGCAGGAAGCCTGTGGAAGTAACAATGTCTTAGTTGTCTAAAAACACACTCCATGGAATATAATCCTTATTTGACATTTTTTTAGTTGTCTAAAGACACACTCCATGGAATATAATCCATATTTGACATTTTTTTAATGACCAAGAACTGGAGATTGGATAGCCCATTGTATTATTTTTGTGAAGAAAAAAATAGCAATAAAATTAATCCTAATGACATTCTGCTATATCCATAGATCTGTGCTTTGATCAGCTATCATCAGAGAAACCTCTTCCTGCAGTGAATGGAAATGAATATAGTGACCTCATTTTGGAGAAAATGATATAACTTGAAACATCCAGCCATAAATGGGATATCTTCAACAAATCCCTCTTCTCAGGACTGAGAGAGTTCTGTGAAAGAGGAGGCAGAAAAAGGGGAAGAACCAAGGGGGACAGAGGATACCTAGGAAACATGACCTTCTAAATCAAAAAGATCAACACACATATGAATACACCGAGGCAGGCATTACGCACAAGTCATGTATAGTTCTGTACCAGATGGGGCCCGAGAGCTGAAAGGAGATGTGAACACATGATCCCATCCATAAAGCAATCTCCAACTGATAAACCTTGCAAACAAAAATTTAGTTTCCTTCAAATGGATTTGACTCTATTTGGATCTTGTTGTTTGGAGACCTCTGATCTTTTCTTGAAATCCAAGCTACCCTTTGACCACCGAAAAATCTTGGGTTTAATATTGAATGATGAAAAGTTAATTTAAAATGTGTGTGAGGAAAAGTAGCTCGGGGGTTCTAGTAGCTAGATATAAGAAATGATCCAAAAATTAAGTTAACATAGTTTGCTACTAACTTATCCTGAAATAAACACAAGACATCAATTGTTATACTACTGAAAATTTTATTTCCATGCCTGTGTTGCTTTGATTTCATGTTATAGAGGATTGAGGACTTGAGAGTTTGTTCATTTTTATTTTTTATTTTTTTGGCTTAAGTTGGTATTGTTTTTAAAACACCATCTATTGTGTAGGCTTGCCTCTAAGTCAGCATGCTTCTGTTTTAGCCTCCTGAGTGTTGGGGAAATGAAATTCTTTTAGGGGTAAGCTGCATGCTCAACATTATATAAGCAAGAGTAAAGGAAATCAAAGGCATCTTTAGAAATTCCTTATTTCATTATGTAGTATCAGGAATTTTCCCTTTTTTGAATTTAGTTGTATAATTTTCCTCTTCTTATGCTTATAGGTCCTTTGTGTATTATGTTGGCTTCCAGCTGAATGTTTTTATGGAATTCCTGGGTGTGTAGAAGTGTATGTCTCTGTTTCTGGTTCTCTCTCTCTCTCTCTCTCTCTCTCTCTCTCTCTCTCTCTCTCTCTGAATTTTCAAGACAGGGTTTCTCTGTGTAGCCCTGGCTGTCCTGGAACTTACTCTGTAGACCAGGCTGGCCTCAAACTCAGAAATCTGCCTGCCTCTGCCTCCCAAGTGCTGGGGTTATAGGTGTACGCCACCACTGTCCGGCTCCTGGTACTTTCTCTTTTTTTTTTTTTTTTTTTTTCCTTCTATTTTTTGTTTTATTCTATCCTGGTATGGCTTTTTTTCTTGTTATATCTCATTTATTTTATTATGATCTCTTAGAAGCATGTTTGCTTTTCTATGAGAATCAGAAAAGGGGGGAATCTAGAAGGCTAGGACATGGGAAAGAGAGTAGAGGCCAGAGAACTATACATTATATGAGGGGAAAAAAATCTCGTTTCAATAAAAAGAAACTATATATAAACTAGGCTATTTATTTGATCATATCAATATTTAATAAAGCTTATGTTAACTAAAAATAGAAGATTTGGAAGTAGAGAGAGATACTTCATCAGTTAACAGAGTATATTCAACTCTCACGTGACTCGAAATTGGTTTCCAATAACCACAATGGGCAATTCATAACTTCCTAACCTCCAGCTCCAGATATTATCACATCCTATTCTGGATTCTAAAGCAGCAGCAAATACAAGTGACTAAATAATATGTGACCTATATCATACACACACACACACATGCACATGCACACACACGCATAAATATAAAACTTATAGTGGATGTATATGCATATATGTTTATATATACATATATTAAATAAGTAAATCTTTAATAAAAGAAAAATCAAATATACTGGTGATGAAAATACAGTTGTTACAATGGAGATTATAAAAATGATCAATCTTATCAACATAACTATAAATAACTACATGACAGTAAGTTTGATAATTGGGAAAAACAATCAAATTCCTACATACATGTATTTACTAAAATTAAATCATGATAATAGAAAGCTTGAACATAGTAATAGTAAGTAATGAGAGAGGATATTCAATATTTTCTTCTCAAAAAAAAGACCTTAATAAGATTCTTTATTGAATCACAACAAATAAACTAGATTAAGGCAATGATTAATTCTTTATATTATGTTAAAAATAATGAATTTCTGCCAATAATTTTGCATAGCTAGCATAAAGCCAATAATATCAGAGGGCAAAAGTAACATATAAGAGAGAGCTCAATAAGCATAGACATAAAAATATCCAATGAAATATTAAAAATGGAAGAGCACTATAAAAATTAAATTTCATTAGTACCATGAAAGATTCCTACTAGCCATACTACAGTTCTACTACTATACTATAGTAGTTCTACTACTACTACTACTATAGTTCCATATATTAGAATTCATACATGTTTTATACCATGTCAACAGAATAAATGATGATCTACATGATAGCAGCAACAAATACAAGGGTAAAGACAACACTGACAAAATTCAACATTCATTTATAACAAAGAAAGGTTGGCCAAGTTGGGTCTGCATTTTATTAAACATAGTAAAAGCCCTATGGAGATATGACTATCATGACTAGATATGACTATCATGTCAATAGCTAATATAATCAAATGAAGAAAAAACAAAAGCTTACTCTCTCTCTCTCTCTCTCATTTAATTATTTATGGGAATAATATTATGAGGATTTGCTTTGATCCCAGTCATCTACCTTCCCAAGATCCCTAACTTACCCAACTTCTATCCAGAAATTCTATCCAATATTTTGTTAGTTTTGCTTCCCTTCCTTCCTTCCCTCTTCATCCCTTCCTTCCTTCCTTCCTTCCTTCCTTCCTTCCTTCCTTCCTTCCTTTCTTCCTTCCTTCCTTCCTTCCTTCCTTTCTTCCTTCCAACCTACCTCCCTCCTTTCCCTTTTTTCTTACACTTTCCTTTGTTTATTTCTCCTCTTTCTCTCTCTCTCTCTCTCTCTCTCTCTCTCTCTCTCTCTCTCTCTCTCTCTCTCTCTTCCATTATAATTTCTTTCTTTCTTTCTTTCTTTCTTTCTTTCTTTCTTTCTTTCTTTCTTTCTTTCTTAATTCCAGAACAATACAAGGACATTAATTTTCACCAAGGTAACAAGATAGTGCTGGAATAATAGTAATACCAATCAGGAGATAGAAATAAATGAAAGCCATCTACATAAGAAAGATGAAATCATATTGTCACCCTTTGTAGATGATCTTATTTTATATGTAGGAAGATTGAAACCTATCACAAAAATTATCAAATTAAAAAACAAAATAAAAAAATCTGTTTGTATGCTGTGTGGTTTCAAGTTCAGTAATTGGTAAGCAGAAATAGATGAACCACGGAGCTCTCTCGTCATCCACACTAGGGAATTAAGCAAGTTCTACACCAGTCCATGGCCCAAAAATCAAGTGGAAGGTACCTAAAGAATGACAGACATACCACATTAATTTCTGCAACTCCCATCTCCACCTGTACACAAATAAACTCTGAAAAATCATAATATATATAATTCATGAAAAAGCAGCAGCCTTGCTAGATGTCAATAAGAAAATATTGCTTGAACTAGAATACAAAATGGACTCCTATTACAATACTTACAAAAATAAAAGACTATCTATGTGCTTGAGAACAATCGGGACTAAAATACAAAGTAACAATAAAATAATAACAATAAATTTATATGAGCACATTTAATGCAAGACAAAATATTTTATCATTCATGTTATGCAACATAGATGAAAGAAGCTGAAAATAAAGCAAAATAGAAAAATGTACTCCGTTCACAGAAAAATACAGTTGCCTTGTACATACTTTTGAAAGAAATATACAAGTTTACTGAATACTTTTCAAAATATCCATGAAACTCTTAATAGAATTATGTAGAATGATCATAAGATTCAAAGTAAATCACAGAAAGCACAACTAGCCAAATTTATCAAGAGCCAAAAGAAGATACCAAGAGACAGCACATTCCCTGTATTCAAAATATACGACAAGTCCATAACAATCGTAACAGCATGATATTAACATAAAATGTGCACTCAAAATTAAAAGTCCACAAAGAAACTCATAAAGCAGCAGCCAGCTGAGTTTCAGCAAAACAGCTGAGAGCAGAGTTTGGAGAACAGAATCTTCAGTAAGTGCTGGGGGCGGGGGGTGGGGGGAGGCTGACGTTCACATACAGAGGGAGATAACAAGACTACTCTTAGAAAAATCATTTCCCCATGGAACTAACTTAAAAAGATTTGAAATCTGCAACTCTTGGAAGCAAATCACAAGGCAAGTGTTTCAGGCCATTGTGTGGTCAAGACACCAACATCACAGGAACAGAAGTAGAAGAAAATAGACATATCTGACACTGAGGTAGCATATGAATTCCAAAAATTTCAAAACAATGAAATAAGAAACTTAAAAGTGAACAATCTAAACTGCCCCCGCTTTTCTCTCCTCTCTCCCTCCCAGATCCCTCTCTCCCTCTACTTCCCAGAGATTATTCTCTTCCTCCTACTAAGTGGTACTGTAGCCTTCCTACTTTGGTATGATCTTCTCTCTTCTTGGGTTTCACCTGGTCTGTGAGTTGTATTGTGGGTATTCTGAGCTTTTCTTTTTTTTTTTTTTTTTTTTTTTTTGGCTAATATCCACTTATCAGACAATGCATACCATATGTGTTCTTTTGTGAGTGGGTTACCTCACTCAGGATGATATTTTCCGGATTCATCCATCTCCCTAAGAATTTTATAAATTCGTTGTTTTTAATAGCTGAGTAGTACTCCATTGTGTAGATGTACCACATTTTCTGTATACAATCCATAAACCACAAGAAACTCAAGAAGAAAGAAGACCAAAATGTGGATACTTCCATCCCTCTTAGAAGAAGGAACAAAATACCCATGGAAGGAGTTGCAGAGACAAAGTGTGGAGCAGAGACTGAAGGAAGGACAATCCAGAGACTGCCCCACCTTCCCATATTCAGTCATCAAACCCAGACACTACTGTGGATGCCAGCAAGTGCTGGGTGACAGGAGCCTGAAGCACAGGGTCCCCAATGAAGTACCTAGAGAAAGAACCCACGGAGCTGAAGGGGTTTACAGCCCCTTAGGAGAAAAACAATATGAACTAACTAGTACCCTCAGAGCTCCCAGGGACTAAACCACCAACCAAAGAGTACACATGATGGGCTCCAGCTGCATATGTATAGCAGAGGATATCCTAGTCAGTCATCAATGGGATGAGGGGCCCTTGGTCCTGTGAAGGCTCTATGCCCCAGTATAGGGGAATGTCAGGGCCAGGAAGTGGGAGAGGGTGGGTTGATGAGCAGGGGGAGGGAGAACAGAATGGTTTTTTTGTTTGTTTGTTTGTTTGTTTTTTCCAGAGGGGAAACTGGAAAAGAGAATACCATTAGAAATGTAAATAAAGGTAATACCTAATAAAAAAATAATAAAGGTGTGTGCTACCACTGCCCAGGGTATAGAGGTGTTTTCTTTTTCTTTTTTTTTTTTTTTTTTTTTTTTTTTTTTTTTTTTTTTTTTTTTTTAGCATGACGTCTTTCTCCTAGAAGGATAATGAATTTCACAAACCTAAACATTCAGGTAATTCTACATTCCACTAAAATAATAGGGAAACACTTACCATGCCCAGTTAACTGGCCGTATTACATACAGTGCCTTTGAAGTTGGATTTCCTGAGCTATTTATTGTTCAAATGTTTTTCATGAGCCGTGAAACACAGCTGTCGTTGTCTGAAACATCTTTACTGCTCAGCCTGAACTGTCTTCCTTCAATCCCCCACCTGTCAAGAACATCTCATGAACATCTTCCTTAAAACCTTCTCACCTTTGGATTAGTGCCTTCTACACGCAGACATGATTTCTCGTTTTCTACTTCTATTACAGTGAGTTGTTTCTATAGGCATTTACCACTCAGTGACAGAGAACACACCATACGTCCATTTTTACTATCCATATCTCTATGTCATATTGCACACAAAAACATAGCTAATCCTTATTAAACACTGGGGTAAACTGTAAGTAACTTATGCATTCCTTAAGTTTCTGCTTCAAGTGGAAACAGAAAGTCTTACAAACATTCAAGCATACCATTCTAACTAGAGCTTTAATCTTTAACTAAGCACACTCCCTGTAATCTCATGAGAGTCTGTGCCTGAAATATATTTTATGAGGGTTTATCACCTCTAAACTCCTTATTAGCATGAGGTCTCACTGAGTTGCTAGATGGGAAGGTCATTTTTTAAATCACCCAGCTATTACATAGCTCCTTTAAAAATAAATTGAAAGGATGTGATAAGAAAGAAATCTAGGGAATGTTAGCTGTGAATCCCAGCAGTCCTGATTTACGTGGCGGTCACAAAGGCTCAGAACATTGCTGATTGGAGCAGGAGGCAGTTAACGCGATGATGCTGATTCGTTCCTTGTTCTGCCTGTTAGATATGACACATGCATGGCAAGGGACTCCAGCAATTTGTCAGGTAATAATATTCTCTTGTTTCCAAGATATATGGTGGGGATTTAGAAGTCAAGAATTGTAAAAATGACAATATGGCTCTAAATCACTCTAGTTTGAGCAGAGAGATGGAAGGAAGCACATTGCTTTCAGATTCTAATCATGGCAGAGAGCAAGCATGTTGCTTCACCTGAATGCAGATTTACTTTACAGTATGTGAAGTTCTGTACAGGTGAAGTAACTGCTGTCTACAGTTGGAAGTTGGCTATGAGTGATTAAGGTTATAATTAAATGTTGTATAATAAAAGTCAAAGTCATAAAACATATGTAATTTATGAACACTAAATATTATAAAATAGGACAGAAATTTATAAATAATCCAGTAAAAAGCATAATGGCAGCTAGCAATAAGAGCACTTGAGTTTGTGTTCAGTATTTTGTTTTATAAATATACAAAATTTGAACATTCATGTATTTGGGTGTTTGAGGGCAACAATGTAGATAGCCATACCAAACCTGGTGAATGCTACTCAACTGTTCTACAACTGAGCTATGTTCCCTAAGACTAGAAATGTGTTTCTTACATCAATAACATATATATGTATGTATTGACATGTGTATATCCCTACCAATCATCCCAAAATAACGTCAAAGCTAACCACACCCCTTATCTTGTATACTTTAGGAATATTCTTCTAGTATTTGACTCCCCATGTCTTATCAGTATTAATTTCTTGTCTTCCTTGATTCTCTGTTTGGAATATGTATACTTCCCATTATTTGGTTAAATAGGCTATTTCTCTGCCATCATCAAATATATATATAATCATCAATTATATATAATAATATAATATAATATAGTATAATATAATAATATAATATAATCATCAATTATACATTATATTATAATATAATATAGATAATATATTTATAAATATATGTATATATATTTCCATTCTTAATACTTACCTTATTCTATACTTGATAACTGAATTATCTACCTAAGACAAAAAACAAGTTTCTGAGAATTGCTATTCTTTCATAGTTGAAGTTTTTTTAGGTTTATATTACTTCCTATATGTATCAATGATTATAATAAATATAAACAATTGGGCTGGATATTGTGACTCACTCCTGTAAGTCTAGAAACCTATAGGGTTGGGTTTGTAGACCTTTAGGATGAACAACAATATGAACTAACTAGTACCCTCAGAGATCCCAGGGACCCAACCGCCAATCAAGGACTATACATGGTGGGACTGATTGTTCTGGCAGCATGTGTATAGTAAGTGTAAATATGCAGTAAATGTAAGGTGTTTACTTCATGAATACTGCTTTGTGGCAAGACACAGATGATGTATCACAATGAAGGAAATTTTATTTTATCAATTAAGTTGTACTTACCAACTCTAAGCTATCACCCCCATGGGAAAATAGCCAATAAACTACATTGACTATATTTCCAATTCCAGTAAAAGAAAGCTCTTAATTGGAAGTATACAATCTGTGCATCAAAAAAATTAGTAAGGGAATTGCAGATTCTCCAAATACAGTTTTAGCAATTATAAAGGCTAAGTATATTCTTTTCACCATGTGTCTAAAATAAAATTGATATAACTGTCATTAGACTGAATGGTTTTACTCTATAGTAATGTTTACAAAACATAAATGATGGTTAGAAAGTTCTTATATTTGAAACAGCCAAGTCTCTTCAGTTCAAACTTCTTTCTTATTTATCCTCTCTGAAGTACTGAACACAGTAGACATCTATGGATATTTGTTTCCCAATGTGCAAAATGTATATGATAATATGCAGAACAATACCACTATTCAAAGTAAAATAAATCACATATATAGGTGAATACCTACCATATTTAAAATAAGCTACAAATTTTATAAGACCCAGTAAAGAAAAGTCTATCTAAATCAAAACTATTCGATACCAGTGAACAAAACTACATTTTAATAAGAATTCATAGTCCAAACAATATGGTTATATTTTGATATAAGTGGCTGGCTCGTATTTTTCCACATCATGTGGGCTGTTTACCAATGTTCTGTACATATTATCATGGGTATTCCTTTTTCAAAACAAAATCAAGCATTCATGATGCACTTGATGGCAAACACCTCCCGTGAGCATCATCCATTTGTGCAAAATGCTCATGAAGCACAGAATTAAATAGTGACAAAATATAATAGTTCATGTGGGAACAGATGTTGTCCTCAAAGGAAAAACTGAAGTTGGTCACTTGGCATCATGATAGCCACTTCAATGTGCTAACACCTTCTTTCCTCCCTAGCACTAGTTGATCTGTGCTCAATGATCTGTTAGGTTTAAGAGATCAGGGTGATGAAAGAATAAAATTCTTTCTGAATTGCTTTTTCTTCAATGGTCAGTTTTATTTCTCATTTTTAACTTGATAGATGTTTCTATCCTCTGGATAACCTATTTGATGAGCATTTGCATCACTCTTGTAAGCCTGCAGCTTGAAGATCTGTCTTAGTTATTCCACAACTTTTTAACTTCCTCTGCTACTCCTTTTAATCGCTCTCAGTGTCACAGGTAACAACCCACAGAGTCGTATAAGTTTTATGAGCTCTCTTCTTGAAAGGAGAGAGTGGATTAAAATGTTGATTAAAACATTTTAGCAGCATAAAATAATGAGTAACTGTATGAAAAGTGTTATACCAAAATGTTTTCCACATGCTGGATGATAATGATTTAGTTTTATGTTTCTCGGTGAGCTTGGACTTTCAAGAGCTTTCAGTATCAAGTCACACAGCTGTTTCACTTGGATCATCTGTAACTTTTTTGAGAACTGTTACATAAGAGGGTGGTTTCATGTAAACTTTTATTTTATTTTCAGCCTCAAAGTGTGTTTTGACTAATGGTTCTAATGATTTAAAGTTAGCACCACTGGACAGGAGAGAGCCAGTGGGTTTGAACATCACTAAATTGAACTCAACTTTGGTTAGCTGCTTTCATTTCCCTGCTACCATTATGAGACTTTTCTATGATGAAACCCATAGTTCCTGAATCTGCCACTCTGTGGAGGGTCTTCAGCTTCCTGAAAATCATATTGATCACAACTAAGGGAAAAAAAATGCTGGAATGTCAAGTCAGTGTTAAAAATAAAAACAAACTAAAATAAAAAATACAGTATTGTGAGTTAAGAATGTTTACTTTACTATGGGATATAAAATTAGGAAACTAAAAATTCTAAACTGCAATTGTCTTGAAAATACCAATAAAAGGAAGCATTAGGAAACCTGAGCCTTAGGGTAATATATGCTTGTTATTTTTTACTCTCTTGGATTTTTATTTATCTCTTTTCGATTAAAAATGTTTTGTGTATTACATATGCCTGTGTGTCTATGCCATAGAGATGCAGGAATCTGTAGAGGCTGGAACGGGTATCAGCTCACCTGGAACTGGGAAGAGCTTGCTTGTGAGCCTCCTTAGGAAGGAGCTGCTGCAAAGCGAGCTACGAGCCTTTAGAAGAGCACCCAGGATGTTTAACCACTGAGATAGCTCTCTAGTATAGAAGGACCCCTTAAAGACTCCATGACATTGTAGCATATGTGCAAAAAAAGTACATTTTATAACAACATTTGAAAATATCATTTTTAAGGTAAATAATGATAGCAGTTTTTGGTATTGTAAATAAGATAATTATTTTTACTTTATCTTATTGCTTAATGTTTCCAATATTAAATAACACTCTGCATGTTAACACATTATTAACAAAAAATCCACCAAATTACTGACAATATTTTAATACAATAAAATAGTTCAAGTTAAAATATATGAAATATGAGGACAGTCTGAACCATGTTAACGCAATATGTGGTGATGTGAAAGCCATTAAATAGTAGAAGGTGACAAGCTACATGATTCAGAGAATACAGCCACAAAATTGCTATGAGGGCATTGAGACAATATTGTTCCTGGCCAATAAGTATTATAGGTAAGGACAGGTAAAGGCACTCTTTGTTAAACAAAACAAAACAAAAGACTCTCACACACAAAGCAAAAACAAACAAACAAACAAACAAACCAAAACAGAAATCCATATTAAATCTGGTAAAAACTAGTTCATTTTCTCCTAGGTAGTACACTGGATGCTTCTGTGCCCTCTGTGTACTTCCGTGTAATCGTGGCTCAGAGACAACTATCTGAGAGTAGAAGAGAGTAAAGGCTTACCTTGAAAGCAAATGAGCGTCTTTATATATTTGGTAGGAAGCATATCAGCATACATATTTAACCAAAGTGACTGTGGTCACTGATGGCTACTACCTCTTTCTCATGGAGTGTGAGCCAGGATCGATTGCAAAGCCTAGAAATGGCACTTTGCTCTTTCAACATTCATGGCTCAAATGAGAGAAAACGTCCATAGTGTACTACAAACCATAATATTTTAAACTACAGGAAAATACCATTTTTGTTACCAAGCGTGGGCTTCATATGAGAACACACTGATAACCGACTCTCTGCAGCCAAGACCGTAAATGTTCGCTTCACTTCTCGGCACTTGTCTGGTTGTCCTTGACTCCTTTCTAGCCTCCCAGACCCTTGCTATCTTGGATAAGTTGTTCTATCAGAGGGTCTTTGTACTACTTTTTTCCTCTGTAAAATTAATTTGGCTGCATTTATTTCTTCCTCCAACCTTGTCACCTCTCAGAGACCCTACCCAACATTATGTGTATAGTTGTGTTGTTCCCCACCCAGAGCTCTCATGTTCCTTATTCCTCTCCACTGACTTCTTTAAATCACATTCGACCAGAGAATAATGTATTGCTTATGCCAATTGTTTAAATTATTTCTCTCATCTTTAAAATGAATGAATACTTGTAGTTAATATGTTCCTGGTATAGTGCATAAATCAGATTTAATTCAGATGAGGCATAAGCACATTCCTAAAATTGAGTAAACAAATTACTCACATGTGATTAAAAATAAACATAAGTATTGGCAACATCAACTAAATAATGGATTGAGAATTCAAAAGGTTTTTCTCAAAAAAACATTGTAGACAGCTAAGATAAAACATTCTAGGCTCAAAGTAGAGAGCCACAGTTAGCTTTATTTATTGCATCATATTTTTATCTGGTAAGAGAGAGTAAAAGGGTTAGAGGAGGAAAGCTTTGCCATGTTTCAGAAGAACTAATATGAGTACAATGCAGGATGCTGACCTATCTCACCACCTATGCAACTCTAAACAAACAAGCAAAAAATCAAAACAACAAAAACAGAGTGAAACAAAACAAACAGGAAAAGAAAGAATGGAAAAGCACAGAAACACACATGCACAAAGACATATACCCAAACACACACACACATTCATACACAACCCACTAAAAACACTATCTGTCTACCTTTCTATCTATCTATCTATCTATCTATCTATCTATCTATCTATCTATCTATC